>PVIC010015910.1:0-34618 GCA_004025085.1 Thryonomys swinderianus
GGCCGGGAGTGGGTGTTCACCCCGGGCTGACTGCATGTTCTTCAGGTGGCCACCAGACGGGGCACAGGGGAGGCGTGGTCTGTGGGCTGCGGAGCCCTCGCTGCTCGCTCCCCTAGTCTCACAGCGCAAGGAGACACCGAGGGTAGAAACTGCATCCCTTTGGCACAGGGTGGGAGGACATGGGAGCGACCCAGGCAGCGGAGAGGACGGGAAGGAGCGAAGCCCTGACATCCAAGAGGGAGGGGGCCTCTCCGGGGAGATTCCTGCGGCCCGAGGGCTGCTACTGAGTTGTGGCTTCTCAGTGTCCGGAGTGCTTGTCCCGAAGCACTGATGTGTACAGAGCCCGGCAGCGCCATCTCCGAGACCGCAGCGGTGTTCATCGCCCCAGGCCTCGCTCTCCGCCCCAGGCCCCGGCAGCCCGGCCTCCTGCGCGCTCACTTCCGGCTGTGTCTGCCGCGGCCGGTCCTCCCTGGAGTCCTCCAGAGAAACACCTTTGGAGCCGGCCTCACCCTGGGGCAGCGGCACCGTCCCCTGCAGGGCTTCCGAGCCCGCAGGTGGGCAGGTCTGGGGAGGGGCCGGAGCCCCACTGGCAGGTTCCGCCCTGGCTGGGTCAGGAGCCCCAGCAGGGTAGTGACTCTGGCTCCTTGTCGGACACGCTAATTCAGTGGACATTTGTTGGCTGCCGAGGGCACTTCAGCACAAGGGTGGGGAGAGAAATCAGTCCAGTTCTTACCCTGGCAAGTTGATGCTTGAGGTGGCATCCATCAATCCTTCCTTGTGTGTGTGTGCCAGTGGGGATCAAACTCAGGTCTTGTGCTTGCAAGGTAGGCACGGTGCTACGTGAGCTGCATCCCCAGCTACCCTTCTGTCCATCCGCTCGTCCATCTATTCACTTTGTGACCATCACAAGGGCAGGCACAGAACGGGGCCTGCCGGGCTGTAGAAACAGACCGGAGACAGTCCCAGCCCTCAGCCCTCAGCCCTCAGCCCTCAGCCCTCAGCCCTCAGTCACCGCTGGTGGGGAAGACAGACAGACAGACAGACAGACAGACAGACAGACAGACAGACAGACCATTAGGGAGCTCTCAGCAGAGTTCGGGTCTGAGCAGCCAGGTGGCCAATTCTTCTATTTCTTCCCCTCTCTCTCCTTTCCCTCCTTGTTCCTTTGTCCATTCTGGCTTCCTTTCATCTGTAAACTCTCGGCCTTTACACTGAGCCCCATCTCCAGCTCTTTTTGATCTTTTAAAGTCTGAGATAGGGTCTCACTACTTCACTAAATTGCCTGGGCTGTGCTCGAACTTGCCATCCTCCTGCCTCAGCCTCCCAGAGTGCTGGGATCCCAGCTGCCAGGCCTCTGCTAGGGCAGGTCCAGTGCTGAGCTGGGTGGGACAGTCACATAGTGCTCGCTCGGGCCTGGCTCTGGGACAGGAGAGTGTGCGGTGCTGGCTGGCTCCTGGGTCTCCCCACGTGGGAGCGGCAGGGGCCGTCCAGAGCCCTCAGTAGCCCGATGGTGTCGTGCCTCAGAATGTGGGGCTGCCTGCGCGGGGAAGGGGAGGAAATCCATTCCCAGCTAGGAAATTATTGAATATTTAGGAGCCGGAGCAGATCGTTTAGAGGGGAAATGAATTTCTCCAGCTTCCTCTGGCTGAGATAAATCAGCCCAGATGCTCCTGTGTTTGCGTTTACCCCGCGGAACTGGCCTGATGGGTGTTTACGCAGTGCGCAAGTCATCGCTCTGCAGAAGTGGCAATTGCTTTCCTGTCCTCGGTTCCCCCTTAGGACACGTGGGGCGTGGCCTGGCTGCCCACGGACTTGGGAGTGCCCCTGCCCTCGGGTGAGGTCTCGCGGGCTTGGGTGGCTGTGAGAAAGCTCCGAGTCTCCGTGGTGGCGGGGGGACCTAGTAAAGAGGCCCTGGGGTCTGAGCCCTGTGGCTGGACGGGAGGGCGGCTGTGGTCTCGCTTGCTGGGACAGACAGAGCAGAGAACGGGCTCTTGGCCCTGCGTCCTTCCTGCCCTGGACTCTGTGACACTGGAATTCCAGCCAGCGAAGCACTAAAAACCACCTCCCACCCATCAATCATGCCTCCAAGACTCAGACTTTTTAGGGCAGCGCGAGGCAGACTTTCCCATGAATGCTCTTCGCCTTCTGGGGAGGCGGGCTAACACGCTGTCTACACGGTCAGGTCCCCGGCCCACTGGCCCACCCGCCTGCCTGTTGCCCGCCTGCCTGCTGCCCATGCTGTTCAGGAGGCGGAGGCCTCTCTAGGGGCTTTTAGAAAAATAATGTTTACTTGTAGCAAAACACATTAAAATAACCCAAGACAGACAGTGAGGGTCGGTGGTAACCTTCTCCCGCCTCAAAGTTCACAGTTTCGCGTCTGTGTATTTTCGTTCTAACGCTGTGTTCTTTTTAAAGGCCACCTTGGGCAGACTGTGTTTACCGAGGCTGTCGTGTTTTGAGCCCCACGTTGACTCTGGTTTAAAGGCAAGTGGGAGATGAGGCTGGGCAAAGGCGCCTTGGGGGGGGGAAGCGAAGGAAGCCGACTTGTCTTTCTTGGGGGCCTTTGCTTGGAGAGCTGCTGGTGCCTCCGGGAGGGTGGAAGAGCCGGGGCTGGGAGCCCTGGAAGAGGGGAGCCCGGCCACTCGGAAGGGTGGCCATAGAGGTTGCTAGGAGGGACTTGCCAAGCCCAGTGGGTGCAGGAACTCTGCCACCAGGTCAGGCTCTTCAGCTGCCTGGAGGCTTTTCCAGCATGGAGATCCACCCCCTCCAGAGGAGAAAGGTCTTTTCCAGAAAACCCACAAAGGTGCTGGGAGATGCCATTTGCCCCCCTCCCTGCTCTACCTGGATAAAAAATATCCCACACCCAGGCCTCAGCAAGGATCTGAAACCCACAGCCCTGGTGTTCTTCAGTCGCTGCTCCATGAAGAAGGATGTTTTTCTTCCAAGCAGTGACAGGACAGGGGCAAGACAGAGACAAGAAGGCCGCCCAGCAGCCATCCCCTCTGTCGGGGGCAGGGGAAGGGGACGTAACTAGAACCTCGGCAATTAAGTCCTAGTCTCCTGTGACCCTGGCAGCACAAGGCGGATTAATTAATATATAGACAGGGCCGGAGGGTTAGCTCAGTGGTTCCGGCGCCTGCCTCACAAGCGCAAGGTCCTGAGTTCGATCCCCGGTAATCACATATAATGCTGGGCGTGGAGACTCACGCCCACCAACAATCAACGCCGCATACCACAATGCCGGACATGGTGGCTCATGCCTGTCATCCCAGCACTCGGGAGGCAGAGACAGGAGGATTGCTGAGTTCGCGGCAGCTTGCCTGGGCTCCATAGTGAGCTCAGGGCCAGCCTGAACTACAAAGCGAGACCCTGTCTCAAAAAGAAAAAAAAAAAAAAATATATATATATATATATAGAGAGAGAGACAGACAGACAGACAGACAGACAGACAGAAATGAGACATAGAGAAGACACTGAGCTTGGGCCTGATCCATCCCGCTCCGGGCAGCAAAGACAAAAGACTTGAGCTCGCAACACTTTTATTCAGTGCAGGGGGAGTAAGGGATGTGACAGGTGTCTGCGAGGGTGACAGGTTCCTACGTCCTAGATCAACGAGGAATTACTAGACGAAGCCCCAGAGTGTCTTCAGTCAGGGTAGCTCTGCCCTGGAGCATCGCAGCACAGGGACCCCTGGGGTCTTTGTTGTTACAGGAGGCGAAGACAGCGTTCTGTCTGCATGTGCCATAGCTGGGAGAGCTAGGCCCGATCGCAGTTATTTTCCCCCAGACGTATATAGAATGACTCCTGACACTGCTCGCCGTGGAGAGGGAGAGGAGAGGCCCAAGCCACCAAGGCCAGATTGCTACCCGAGGTCCCATTGTGCAGTCATTTCCTCACCATGGGCAAGTTTTCCTGGCATCTGCGCTCAGTTTTCTCCCCTGTAAAATGGGTATAATGTGAGCAGCCAAAATATCAAACAAAGTGCTCCAGTGAAAACCACGGTGGCAGTTTTTGGTCTTTGGATAACACGTAGTATGAGGCTCTGGCACCATCTTGTAGCAAATCTCAGGCTGACAGGAAGCTCTGGAGAAAACTCTCGTTTTTTACTTTGTCTATGTAGGATTTAAAAATTCTTCTTTTTCTTTTATTTTTTCTATCTTTTTTTTTTTTCAGTACTGGAAACTGAGTCCAAATTATTTGTATTGAGCTACATCCCCAGCCCTTTTTTTTTTTTTCTTTTTGGAGACAGGGTCTCGCTTTGTAGTTCAGGCTGGCCCTGAGCTCACTATGGTGCCCAGGCAAGCCGCCGCGAACTCAGCAATCCTCCTGTCTCTGCCTCCCGAGTGCTGGGATAACAGGTGTGAGCCACCACATCCGGCATTGTGGTATGAGGTGTTGATTGTTGGTGGGCATGTCTTCACGCCCAGCATTATACGTGCTTACCGGGGATCGAACTCAGGTCCTTGCGCTTGCGAGGCAGGCGCAGGAACCACTGAGCTAGCCCTCCGGCCCTCCCCAGCCCTTTTTATCAGAGACAAGATCTTGTTAAGTGGCCCAGGCTTGACTGGAACTTGTGATCCTCCTGCCTCAGCTTCCAAAGTGCTGGAATTTGATAACACTGATCAGTGAGTTCCTTGATCAGGAAGCCTGATTGGCTCTTTTTGTGCTCTACCCTTGATGCCTGGCCTGGGCCTGGCACAGAGATGGTGGTAGAGCAGCTTGGAAGACTGAGTGTACTGGGGCACGCTCGGAGGGTTTTTTCCCATGCAGAGCTGGAGGTGGGAAAAAGAAGCCATGGCCCACATCCAGCCCTTGCTCTGGCCTCTGGCCTAGCCCCGTTTCTCGCCTTTCCTCCCTCAGCTCCCGCGAGAGTCAACAGCCCCAGTTTTCTGCACCACCATGTCATGCCACAAATAAATTCCAGGTGGTTCGGATCCAATTTGGTTCTCAAGTCTAAAAACAAAGAGGTGTAATTAAAAACCAGTAGCAACAGTGGAGCAGGAGCTCACCTGTCACAGCTGGTTCTTCCCAGATGCTGGCGACGGGGAGGCGGCGCAGCAGGGAGAGCTGGGGAGCTTGTGGGGCGTGGGTTACCACGAGCCTCTACTGGGTCACTAGTGGGCCACCGGGGGCACTTACTGTGAGCCCACATCGCCTTCTTCTTGGGGCTTAGTGAAGTCTCCCTTTGGCACGTGGGAAACTGAGGCACAGAGAGGCAGACCACTTTGTCCAAGGTTAACAGCCACAAAAGGATTAATTGCTAAGACACCACATTGCATGCAGCTGGGGATTTAATATAAAAGCGAGTTCAGAGCTCACCATCAGCTTACACGGTGGCTGGCTGGCTGGACGGACAGAAGCGAAATGAGAGGCCAGAGGAAGCGGGCAACAAGGTGAGAGTCTAGGCCCCTTGCCTTCACTCTGAGAGAAGTGAGCAGGCCGCGCTGGCCCAGACAGCAGCCTGCTGTGTGACGCCGGTGACCCGCAGAAGCTCTCCGGTGCCGTCTGTTCAATGAGAACGTGGGCATTACAGTCAGTCTCCTGTCGGGCTCCAGCATCCTCGGGTTTTCTAAATCTCTCTGCTCCAGAGTCGTGAGGTACACTTTCATCCTGGAGAGCAGAGGTGTCGTGTGCATGATGCTGGGCGAGCTTTTAATTCTGACTTGCAATGACTCCAGAGAGCAGCGATTATGAGCAGGAAGCTGGGAGTTAGCTGCAGTATCTTTGGGTGTCCATAAATATTATTCTTGCCTTAATTAGTAGCCAGTGTTAAAAATTGCATATTTTTTTTTCGATTTCCCTTGGAAACCAGAAAGGTGGGCGACACAGGATCCCATTTCTAGCGCAGCATCGCGGAGCACAAGCTTGACCTCCGGCCTCGTGGGTTCAAGTCCCAGTGCTGCCTTTTCTGGCTATGAGTCTTTGCCAGAAGCTACTTTGTGCCTCAGTTTCCTGAGGATGGTAGGGCCTGCCTCACAGGGCTGCAGTGAGGATGAAATGAATTAATTCGCGCTTCCTCCAGACTAGCGCTTGGAATACGGCAAAGGCTATGCAAATGTTGGCTTTTATTTCTATTATTTCACCCAAGTGCATTGGTCACCCAGACTGCATAACACAACGTCATGGATTCCAGAGGTTAAGCAATCGAGGAGGTTGGACGTCTGAGATCAAGGTGCCATCAGGGTTGGTTTTCCCTGAACCTATCTAGGCCTCCCTGGTACCTCCCTCTTCTTACCCAGGACCCTACTATATGGATTAGAGCCCACTCTGTGACCCCACTTAATGGTGGTCACTCCTTCGAGGCCCTATTTGCAGAGATGATCCTACTGTGGCTAAGTCCCTAACTCTGGGTGCTGGTCACTGGTCCAAGGCTGGATAGCTCCTGCTCTCTCAGCACAGGATGAGTTTTATGCTATTACAGTCCTCACCAGGATGGCCACAGCCTATCCAATCGGCCAGGGACTAAAGGGGTTCTTGGGACACGAGACCTTCAATTTTGGGGATGGTGGTGGTTGATCTTGCTATGCAGTTCACGTTGGCTTTGAAGTCACTATGTAGTTCAGGCTGGCCTTGAATTCACAGTGATCTACCTGCCTCAGCCTCTTGAATGCTAAGATTATAAGATACCTTTAACTTTGAGACTGGCACACCTGGACAGATAGCTTTCATCGAACCACAGGCTCCTTCTTCATTCATTTTCTCTGCTTGGCCCCTGAGTTTTGTCCCTGACACAGGGTGTTACCTGGACCAGTGAGGTGGTGGGAGAGGGAAAACTTAGACGTTGGTGCCGCAAGGAGAGGGGAGCACGTGGCGCCTGGGACTCGGCGGGAGCTCGGGCTGGCGAGGGTTAAAGCCACCTCGAGGAGACGTATCCAGCAATCCCAAAGAGGGCAGCAGCCCTGGCATTATCATGATTAATGTTATTTCAGAGACTTAATTTCGCCCCTGCTTCCAGAAATGTTTTGCGTGTAGCGGTGCCGAGTGCTATCTCTTGATTCTGAGCGTCCTTTTCCTGGAGTAATTTGGAGCAAGGTCACTGCCTCTCGCCTCGGATCTTCCACCAAGACAGATCCGGAAGCGGCAAGAGGCCGCTGGACGGAGGAGGTCAACGGGGCCTGCGCAAGCCTTGGCCGTACCCATACTCCCCTGTGCGCATGCTCCCCCGGCGGAGCAGCATGCGGAGCATGCGCACTTTCGGAACATGCGCACTTTACTTCGCGGGGGGGGGGGGTGCCGTCCCGGCTTCTGGAAGCTTCCACACGGTCCTCCTGCACACCGCGGACGGAGATGCTCCCCCTTCCGGTGGCCCCAAGCAACCCCACGCACTCTCCGACCACCCAGGGCCCGTGGGGCGGGGAGCGGCATTTGGAGCACGGTCCTAGGTACTGTTTGAGCAGCTGCTCCACGGGTCATGCGCCGAAAGTGAAGGTTGTGGTGACAAAATACTCTGGCTGCTCTCAGCGTCACCGGAAGTCCCCGAAATGTGGGTCCCTCACCCCGGCGCTGCCGGCAGTGCCCATCACGGCGTAGATCTAGAAGGTCGCCCGCCCGAGTCTGCGCTCTAGGCAGGTGACTGGGTTGCGCGGTGGCCGCTCGCCAGGAGGGTTCATGGCTGAACGCGCGGTGAAGAGGCGGGGCCTGGGAGGGTGGCGTGGCGGGCGAGCCTCTGGAGCCCTCGTCTGGCTCCGCTTCCTGGGCGCAGTGAAGCGAGCAGGGCTCCTCCCCCAGTCCCTTCCGCCGTGCTGTTTCTTCCTTGGAGCAGTTGACCGTGGACTGAATTCCTCCAGCCAGTGGACCAAAATAAACTTCTTTAAGCCCAGGGTGTCCAGGATATCATCCCAGTGATGGGGAGTCTGGCTAACACAGCCTCGTCGTCTCGTCTTCATCACGGTCGCCATCTTCACCCTGATCTTCGTCATCACCGGGTCTCGTCCTCCCTGCCTCTTATTTGGCAGAAGAGGTAACGGGGACCCAGAGGCAGTTTGACACTCACTCCAGCCAGTTTCTCACAGAGTAGGCACGATCAGGGCCTAAGTGAAAGGAACCCAGAGACTGAGTCTGGTCCCGGTTGGGTCCTGGCTTACTGAGCTTCACAACCTTCTAAATAGAAAGACTCTTCTGTTCCTCAAAGATTATGCACTCTACTTCCTTCCTTCAGAGTTTGGGGAGACTGAGGCCAGATGGGGAGAGCACCCACGCTTGGGGTGAGGACGTTGGAGCTGGACACCTGTGCTTTCAGATCTCTCCTCCCTTCCTTGCGAGGCCTGGGCGAGCCCCTCCATCTCAGTGCCTCTGTCCCTCCCTCTGTAGAAGGGGCTCCTGGCTGGTCTCCAGGGACTGTCCCCTCCTGGTAGTCACAGCCTGGGCCACTCTCCCCCACACAGTCCCAGGCTTGGTCTGTGTAACCTCAGGGTACACCTGAGGGTTGGGCTCCAGAAGATGCTGGGGCTTCTGTCTTGCGTTCTCTGCCTCTCTGGCCACTCTTGCCAGAAGATGGAAGCCACCATGTCCTGAGACCCCTTCGGAAGCCTGCGGAGAAGCCTCAAGAGAACAGCCAGCGAGGAATGGTGCCTGGCGTCACCATGTGACAGCGGGTTCTCCAGTTTTAGTTAAGCCCTGGCCGGCAGGCGGCTGCAAACTTGGGGACCGGCGTCACTCCAGAGTCAGGTCAGGAGTTTGCTTTAAGGGTGAACAGCGCACAGAGCGGTCTCTCTCTCTTGGTTCCGCCATGAGGACTAAATTCAGGTGAGCACAGAACAGGAAACACTGTGAGATGACGACAGTGTGAAATAATAACCATGTCCTCGCATCTGCAATCCCCGGGTCCATGGGGCCGAGGTGTGACAGGGCTGACAAGCTCCCAGTGCCAAGTTCTAACCATCTGTGCCACCCTGGACCTTCATGACTGCTGTTCGGAGGAGGCTGTCCCTGGCTTCCGGCAGGTTCTCAGGTTGGTCACGCCCCCAGCCATGAGGTGCCCCAGGCACCCTCCTCACGGAGGCCGGGAGATGGAGGCACAGAGAGGCTGAGGGGCCTCCCACGCTGCACGGTGGGCTGCCGCAGAGGTGGGGCTGGAGTTCCTGTGTCCAGCTGCCCTCTGTTCCTGGCTGGGCACGCCGCGTGCGGGTGGGTGTTGCTGTCAGAGGCCTTGTGCACATGGCTCCCCCGGCTGGCGGGTCAGCACCCTGCCCCTGCCTGGACCGGATGGGCACCTGCGTTCTCGCCGGGCCTCTCCAGAGGGGCTTTGCACGGGGAGTCACTGGATTCCAGCACAGACACCTGCGGGGCCGTTAGCGCAAGGACAGAGCGAGGGCCCGTGTGCCCTGTGCTTCCACCGGTCTCGCCGGTGCCATGGGCGGGGCCTCCACTTTACAGACGGAGGTTTACAGCACTTGGCCAAGGTCACCCCTCCCCCAGCCCGTGCCGGAGACTTAGGGAGCTGGGGCTCATGGGAGGAGGCGAGATCGTCAGGGCAATTCCCGGCCCTTCCTTTGCCAGTCAGCAGGAGGTGAGCAGCTTCCCGCATCCCCACCTCCTGCCGTAGAGTTCTCCGTCACAACCAGCCCAGAAACCACGGAGCCAAGCGGCCATGGACTGAAACCTTGCAAACCAGGAGCTAAAATAAACCTTTCCTTCTTCTAAGTCGATTTTTGCAGGTATTTTGTGACAGTGATAGAAAACTGACATGGTTGCTGTATTAATGCCACAAAACACACAGCCCCAAATCTCAGTTGCTTACGAGTTAACCCTCTGCTTCCAGCGGCAGGTTGGGCCTTCAGTGGGGTCCTCTCTTGTCTTAGCTCCTTGCTCAGGTTCTACCCAGGCATTTTCTCAGCTGGGCAGCAACATTTAATGTCCCTCAGGGCCTATCTTGGAACTGGCACCTGATGGCACAGATTCTGAGGCAGCTCAGAGGGTCAGGCCCCACAGTGTGGGGTTGGGGCGATTCGCACTGCCAGCATTGCCAAGTCCTACAGCACAAGTGCAGATGCCGAATTGTAACAAAGAGGCAGGAAGAAGAACCAGTGGCCCAGGAGTCCACAGAGGAGATGCAGACTCGTGGCAGTCACAGTACTGCATTTGGCTGCCTAATGAGCTGTGAATTCTTTCCTTCTTTCTTTCTTTCTTTCTTTCTTTCTTTCTTTCTTTCTTTCTTTCTTTCTTTCTTTTCTTTCTTTTGCTTTCTTTCTTTCTTTCTTTCTTTTGTTCTTTCTTTCTTTCTTCTTTCTCTCCCTCTTTTTTTCTTTCTCTCTCTCTTTTCAAACTGTGAATTTTTTCTTTTCTTTCCACTCTCTCTCTTTTTCTTTTTTTTTTGAGACAGGGTCTCGCTTTGAAGTTCAGGCTGGCCCTGAGCTCACTATGTACCCAGGCAAGCTTTGAACTCAGCAATCCTCCTGTCTCTGCCTCCCAAGTGCTAGGATGACAGGCATGAGTCACCATGCCCAGCATTGTGGTATGTGGTTACTGGGGATCAAACTCAGGATCTTGCGTTTGCCAGTCAGATGCCAGAACCACTGAGCTAAATCCCCGTCCCCAAGTCATGAATTTCTGTACTGCTGAGGAAGAGAATTGGCTGCCAAGAAAGTATGGTGAGATGCTTCTCCCACCTAATGCGTTTCTATTTGTTATGGAAGGAAACGTTGACTACTGGGGTGTTGTGGGGAGCAGACCCTGCTGGAGGAGACTTTTCAGGCCTGGAGATCTGCACTGGGTGCTGCACCAACTAGCAGTTGTGAGATCTGCACTATGCCAAACAGTGCTGCCCAGCTCCCAAGATGCTCTGCGACCTCTGGATCGCTGCACTGGGAGGCCTGACTGGGAAGGTAAATGACCTCTGACTTGGACCCCTGACCTCTGTTCCTCAAGTTGGCAACATGTTGTTTTCCTTCCTGTTCCTGTGTAGGTTCGGACTAAATTTGAATAGAGTTAATTAAGTGTGTGCTAGTTGACATCCTTCTCCTGTTTGTGTGCTGACTTCCTGGGTGCTTTGTTCCTGTTTTTCTTCTATAAGATAAAATGTAACCATTTTTGAGGCCATGTTGGCCCTCTGAAAAAGTATAAATACAACCTGCTCAATAAACAGGTACCTGCTCAGTATTGACTGAGAGGTCCTCCCGAGCCCATTTTCCTGTCTTCTTCTCTTTTCTTAATCCGCGCCCCTTGACTTCACGACCCCGCTGTTTTGTCTGGCTGGCTCCGGCAGGGTGTGCACGTGCTAACGACTGTAACAGTTATGTCTGGGTTTGGTCTTGCACAGGGAATGACAACTGTCATGGTGCCACTGTCCCAGAAGCTTCTAAGTGGCCATAGATTCTGAGATATTGACCTATCTGGACTCCAGAGATGGTAAACTGGGGAAGAGGGTGCCCCTTAGAGTGGAGGAAATCTGCAGCCTGTAGTGAGGGCTTGACCCATAATTCAAGTTCCGTGTACAGCCTGTCATTTGTGCCTCTTGACAAGCCAAGAGAGCATGTCATTGTTCCCGTTTCAAAGATGAAGAGGGGGCAGGTCTCACAGTGACCCATTGTCCTGCTCCATCAGTAAGGAAAGAACTGCAATGTGAAGCTAGGATAGCTTGACCCCAGAGACAAAATGGTTTGGAGCCTGGGCCTGGAGATAATTATGCCTCACTTTCTTCATCTGTAAGATGGGGAGAACAGCAGTAACTACTGCACAATTTGTGACTATTGGAGTTTTGGAGATAGTGTCAGGCCTAGAACATTCAAGACGTGCAATTCACTTTGGTGGTGCCAGAGACCTTTTATCTCTGAAGTCAACATTAGTGAAATCAAACTGGGAATGAACTTAGAGCAGAGGATTATGGGAGCCCAGAAAAGCAGGCCAGGGTGCAGAGATTTGGAAGATCTGTCCAAAATCTGATGAAAGAAAAGCTAGGAATAAGTCACTCCGGTGTGCTTTTATGTACTCAAAATATCTGTTTACCTGCCATGTAATTGGATTTCACATTTAAAAAATTGAGTTGGCATGGCCACATACACCTGAAATACAAGACCTCTGGGAGGCTGAAGCAGGAGGATCACAAATTTAAACCCAGCCTGGGAAGCAGCAGTTTAGGAGATGATGACTCAAAAAATAAAAAAAAGAGCTGGGTGTGGTGGCTCGCGCCTGTCATCCCAGCACTCGGGAGGCAGAGACAGGAGTATTGCTGAGTTTGAAGCTTGCCTGGGCTACAGAGTAAGCTCAGGGCCAGCCTGGACTGCAAAGAAGACCCTGTCTCAAAAAAACAAAAAACAAAAAAACAACTGGGATATAGCTTAGGGGGAAGCTGAGGCTGTGTGTAATCCCCTGCCCCGGGCCAGGACACATCAAACCATGAGGGGTGCTCATTGTCAATAGTGAAGGGAAATGTATCTGTAAGGGAACATGCAGATCTTCAGGTCATAGTCCCAAGGACTTTAACAAACATGTTGCCTATATGCACTCCTGTCAGTAGACAGGAAATCACGCACTGGCCAAGTGTGCTCTGCAGAGGCCCCGGCGTGGCCGGATGACTCCGGAGAGAGCTGGAGCTCTCTATGGTCTCGGCCAGCGCTGGCTCCTGCCTCTGTCCACCGTGGGATGCTGGCTGGTGCTGGAAGCCGTGGGGGGCTGCTGGGCGCTGGTCTCTGGCTTTCTTCGGTGCTAACAGCCCCGAATGTCTACTGTGCTTTCTTTCGAAGCGGTTGCTCTGTTTACACAACTCCTGAATGGATTTAGGGGACTCCCCAAGCCCTCACCCCCTGACCAATCAGGAGCAGATTTACTGGCCACCAGAACCACCAGGGCCAGTTTTTCATAGGCTCTGTGCACAGCATGTGCAGGGTGCAGGGTGCGGGAGGCACACTCAAGGAAACCCACCTAGACTAACCCAAGAAGAGCAAGGCATGTGTTTATATAGCAGCTACAAGGTAGGCTCGGTCTACATGCAGGCCTGTGATTGGTTCAAATTCTGGCCACACTGTTTCAAGTACAGGCCTGTGATTGGTGCTCGCTGGTCCTGCCTCTAAGATGTCCTCACCTGGCATGGTGGCATTTCAGTGAGAGGGCGGGGCCAGGGAGCTGTTTGACTGACAGCTGCTGTGAGTCTATGAAAATGGTGATGCCTAAACCAGGGAGACAGTTCAGCTGAGGTAACTGAGGTTTAGGCAGGTTGAGGATGTTAATAATGGGCTTGAATCGCTCCCTCCTTCCTCTTAGCCACGTTAGGGTGGTTCCCCCATCTCCTCAAAGAGGCAGCAGCCTAGCAGTGTCCGAAAGGGAGGATGGGGTGGGGGGGCTGGGCTTTGGGGGAGGGACCCCAAGCCTACAGCCGAGCAGTACTTCCGTCCCAGGGCCTTGGGGAAGAGTGACTGCAGAGTAAGGAGGGCAGACACCAGGCAGGCTGTTTCAGTCCAAAGGGCAGAGGAGGGGCAGGGAAGGGGGCGGAGGGCCTGAGAGCTCTTGGGCAAGCCCGGCGGGGAAGGGGAGCGTCGGGGCTTTTCTTGGGTCTCACCACCACCCCAATCAAAACTAGAGACTCCTTCCATTGCTCCTTCCGGTATAGCGCCCCCTATGCCCTATTTCTAACTTCTGCCAAAGGAAACCGCTTTTCCTTTTCTCGGACTGCATCTAAAAAGTCCAGTTTGCGGCTGGTGCCATTTGCGTCTGGCCTCTCCCCCTCACTATCGTCTCTGTAAGACGAATCCAACTTCTCTCATGGATCAACAGTTCCTTTTTCACTGTCACTGATGCTGACTTCTGGCCTCAGATCGTCGGCCCTTCCTACTTGCTTGTTGAAAATGGAGCTGGGCCCTTTAAATTCCTCGCGGAGTTGCCACTAGAGGGCGCCGGGCTGCGGATCCTGGTGGGCGGCGCTGCTTCCGGTCTGCGGGAGCGCGCACGCGGGGCTGCGGTTGCGAGGCGCTCCTTGGAGCCGCTGAGACGCTTCGCCGGGGAGCTCGCCCGGAGCTCGCCCTGAGGAGGCGCTTCGTGGCGCCTCACGGAGCAGATTTCCGGTAAGTGCCACCGGTTGGCCTTCTGTCCCACTAGCTCCAATACTGTGTTTCATTCCCATGCGGGGCCTCCCCCAGCAGACCCCGAGGGTGCTGGGGTACCCCTGGGAGCGCTGGTCCTCCTGGACTCTTCCTTGGGGCTTTATTTCACCCTGGGGTGAGGACTCTTTTTTATTTTTTCCCCCTGTGGACCTGGAGAGAGAACTCTTGCTCAGCACGCACCTTGGCGGTGGTGGTGGGGGGACTGTAGGGGTGGGGGTGGGGTGGATGTAGGGTGGGGGTGGGGTGGCTGGTCTCCCCCGAGCGAGGGGCTCCTTCGCTGAGGTTTGTTTTAGTCCCGGATGAGGGGCGGTGTGCTGCCAAAGCAGCCCACGTTGGGGCTCCCTCTTGGGGTGTCTGTGGGTCCTGGGCGAGGGCTTGCTCTCAGCCCCGGCGTGTGGCTTTCCGCAGCCCCCTCAGGCCGAGGGTGGGGTGGGGCTCTTCTTGGGGCCTCCGCCGGCCCTTGGGGATATGTGCGTTGGGGCCTTTTCTCGGCCCTGTGGCGGACAGGCTCTTCCCTGGGGCCTCTGCCTGAGCCCGGGGCGGTTCTTTGTGGGGTTCTTTGCTGCGGTACTGGGGATCAGACTTGCTAGGCGGGCATGCAGTGCCCCTGCGCTGAATCCCTGGCCCTTGGGGCTCTGTCTTAGCCCTGCAGTGGGGGCTTCTCCTAGGGAGTGCTGCCTCAGCTCTGGGGCCTCTTCCTCGGGCCCCTCTCTCGGGCACTGTCCGATCTGGGGTGCCCTGAGCGCTCGCCCCAGCCCTGCCCGGGTGTTTCAGGCCCTGTCCCAGCCCGGGCTGGCATCTTCCTCGTAGTCTGTCCCTGATAATTGTTGTGCTCTTTGTTCCTGGAAGTTAATGCCTTCTTGACTCAGGCGCCTGTCCCAGGTTGCTAACCCTTCAGACAAGATTACCATTGAAATCACGTGTGGCTTCTTTCCTTGATTGGCCTCACGTGATACAGAATTGGTATCAGGTGTGATACAGGGGTCAGGCCCGGAAGTGGCATGCCGGGATGGGTTTCTGGAGATTGGGCTTGAGTGTGGTGCCAGGCTCCTTAGCGGTGGAAATGGGGTGCTAGTACCCCGAGACAGGCAGCATGACCTTGCAGTTACACTATCCCCGCTGCCAGGGAGCCTGCACCCGACTGTCATGTAGTAGTGATGACTGTAAGGTTTGGGGGTTCGGTGGATTCTTTAGGGGGCTCTCGAGCACTTCCGGAGAGCAAGCGACAAGCCCAGGTCTCCTCAAGCCGTGGCGTGCGTGTCTGGGGCTGCCGGCATGGGCCCCACAGAAACTTCTATCTCGCTGCCACAGGGCTGGTATTGCTGAAAATCAAGCGCAGAATTTAATTGTGCCGGTTGCTAAATTACAATGACAATCAAATTCTTATCTTGACAAGTTTCTTGTGTGAAAAGTAGGGCTTTAAAAGGGAAAGAGCAGGGTCCTGGCATGTGGACTGGGGACATCTGTTGGATGCAGATAGAGCTGGCCATCTGAGACTCGCGGTGCCTGAACACCCTCTCGGACTGAGGAGGCCCCTTCCTCCGGAGAAGCCCACGGCCAAGCGGGGAGTGACGCACAGCTGTGACCCCAGCGCTCTGGGGGCGGAGGCGGGAGGACAGCAGGTTTGAGGCCAGACTGAGTGACTTCTCAAGAGCCTGTCTCAAAATAAAAAAATAAAGAGCGAAAGGTTAGGGATGTTGTAGATCAACGCAGAGGCCCACACGGCCCTGCGGGCACTGCGACCGGGGGCTGCGCTCCTCACAGCCCCACCGCTGGCACTGGTCTGGGTTGGGGGTCTCAGCACCTGCCAGAGCGACCGCAGGCGCACCCCAGCATCTGCGGTGGTGTCCAGAGGAATTCTGCGAACACGGGTCAGCAGACTCCTGGGCCACACGTGGGAGAGGAAGCCTCAGGGTTTCGGATCAGGGCTGAGTTCACTGACCGGTGTGCCCGCGGGAGATGGCGGGCGTGGCTGTGTGCCTGTGCGGCCGGTGCTGGCTGGGACTGCTGGCTTGACTGGCTGACAGCCTGGACTTGACCGTGGCCGAGTCATCATGATGGAGAAAGGCCTCGGGAGACGGGGTGTTGGACGACGTGCGTCCTGTGCGGTCCCCTCCCCGCTGTGTCCCACGCGAGGGGAACGAAGACAGAGGGGTGGACAGGCCGTGGGCGTGGGAGAGTGTTCGCCTACAGAAGCCTTGTGTCTCCCTCACCGGGATGCTTCCCTCGTCTCCGTGGAGACGGGACCCCTAGACTAGCAGAGAGCAGGGGCAGCATTTCCTTGCCGAGGCCGAGACGGGCGCGTCTACTGTGAAGGGCACAGGGTACACCGGCACGTGGGTCCCCAGGGCTCGGTGGCGGTGGGTGGTCGATCCCGTGTCCATGGCTAGAGGCACGTCAGCCCTCTGCCCCGCGGGTCTGGGCCCCTCACAGGCGCAGCATCCAGGGACGCCCCGCCCCTTGTAAGCAGGTTTAGTATACTCACGTAACCTGCACACAATCTTTCCACTCCGTTAAGTCATATCCAGATTACTTATAATATCTAATATGACGTGGATGAGGTGTAAATATTAGTGATGCTGTAACGTGTTGGGAGCAGTAAGGAGAAAAACAGACAGTGGAGACGTAAAGACACGATTCTTCTTCCTAGAGTAGCTCTTCGTCAGTCCTGGGGTTGAACTTGGGGCCCCTGTGCGGGGCAACATCCTGGCCCTTTCCATTTTTCTCCGAGACCAGGTCTGGCTCAGTCACTGTGGTGAGTCGTCCAGCCTCCCAGAGCGCCGGGGTCGCACGTCTTTGCAGTCCCAGGGCCCAGCCTCACCTTTGGGTGACATGCAGTCCCTGGCATCATGACGGATCTGGCCAAGAAGCACAGTGGTTGGTGATGGCTTCTTGGTTTGAGTCCCCGTTTCACGCGAGGGTGAGAGCGGCAGCCACATCCCGGGTAGAGAGGTGGTGCTGTGGTGCTCTGCAGGGCTGTCCGTTCTTACCCTTGGGCTCCACTGTCGCCCCTTCTTGGCTGCTGGGCCCTTTAAATTTCTCCCCAGCCAGTGGCTGGCGGGTTTGGCCACTAGAGGGCGCCGCGCAGGTTGCGGCCCTGCTCTGGGCTGGGGTCCTCAGCCTCTCAGGTGCTTCGCAGGGGACCTCCCAGGAGCGGCCTCGGGGCGCCTCGCGGGGCTGATTTCAGTAAGTGTCTCTGAGTTTCTCCACACCAGCCCCTACCCCAGGGGCGAGGTGGAGCCCCCTTCCGCAGGGCCTGAGGGGCGGCCGAGGCCGTGGGCTCCCCTTGCGGGCCGCCGCCTTGGGCCGTGTGCCAGCCTGGATGGGGTGGGGGAGCCTCTTCCTCGCTGGTACCCGTCGCAGCCTGGGGCCGTGCCTGGGGCGTCCCCACTTCCTGGCTTAGTCTGCTCCGAGTTGAAACCATCTTGCTTGCCTGGCCGCGGAGTGGAGAGCCGCTTTCTTGGATGTGTAATAGGCAGTTAAACAAATAACCAAGACTTCTTTATAGTGTTCTTTTTTGCATATGTGGGGTTGAACCCAGGGCCTTTGCACAAAGCTACATTCTCCAGCTCTTAGTTTTTAAGAAGAATTAAAAACCTTTGCTTTTTTGACGATAGAGCTGGCATTTTTTATTTCCCCCCAAGTTACAATATGTAGTAAATAGATTGCTAGTGGGGAATTGGTACATGTATGTAGCATATTTTGGCCCTTTCTACTTTTTTTTTTTTTTGAGACAGGGTCTTGCTTTGTAGTTCAGGCTGGCCCTGAGCTCACTATGTAGCCCAGGCAAGCCTCGAACTCAACAATCCTCCTGCCTCTGCCTCCCGAGTGCTGGGATGACAGGTGTGAGCCACCATGCTCAGCACTGTGGTGTGTGGTAGTGATTGCTGGTGGGCGTGAGTCACCGCGTGGGATATTGTAACTGGAGATCGAACCAGGGACCTTGGGCTTGCTAGGCAGGCGCTGGAACATTGAGATAAATCTCGGCCCCCTTTTTTTAAATTTTTGAGGCAGGGTCTTATTAAGTCACCCGAGCTGGGTTTGAATTTGGAATCCTCCTGCCTCAGCCTGCCAGAGCGCTGGGATAATGGGAGTGAGTCTCTACACCTAGCTAAAAATACCTTAAAAAAGAAATTCTAACACAGGCGTGAACATCGCACAGGCTGAAGGCTGGATGCCTTCGTGTGTAGCACCCCCTTTCCACATCCCTGGGTGGGTTCCCTCCTGAAGGGGCACGGGGCAGTACCCTATTTCCACTTGGGGCTGTTCAGAGCAGCCTGTGGGGCTGTCCTTGGGTGGATGAGCGGTCTCTGGGATGATGCCTTGTGATGGCGCCCCCTGGAGGCCAGGCTGAGAGGTGCATGCATGAGCCAGCTGACGAGGGACTGCTGGTGCTGTGAGAGGGAGATGCTCCTTTCTATATCCCGGGTTGAGGGGCCTGCGGGCTCTCTATTCGTCTCCTTCTCTCATGACCCAACCCACTGAAGCCCAGAACCTCCCTGTCACTGGCCATCCGATGTCCAGCACCTGCGCTGTGGCCAGATACCTCTGGACCCAGAAGGCTGGGCCCGGCTGCCCACTGCTGTTAGCGTCTGGAACTTACTGTTGCCTTCTGTGGCTTCCCTCTGAGGGGTGGCTCCGCACGGTGGCCTTGCTTTTATGCCTGGCCCCCTGACAGTCACCTTGGCTGGCACCCTGCCAGTCTAAGCCCTGAGCTGTTGCCCCTGGCAAGTCAAGCTGCCATGATTAGTTCAATAAAATTCCCATCTGTTGAGGAATTTCTGAGAGTTACTATGGCCATAAAACCAATCAGAAGAGAAGGATGGATCTGAGGGGGTAAATGCCTCCAATTACGTGCAGCACTGACTTAAATAAGGCTGCATGTGTCCTTATGGGGGAGGTGCGGTCCCCGTGGATGTCTGTGCCAGGAAGTGGCTGGGATGGTGGGGGCAGTGCTGGGCTGCAGAGGCAGGAAGGAAGGGCGGCGGGATGTGACCCTCACAGGCCGCCATTGGGTTGGAAGGCTCCTGCAGGGGGAGCATGGTGCCTGTGTCTCTTGCTTCCCTCCCTGCGCCCGAGGCCCGACCCAGCTGTTGTGTGTTGCAGACTCCTGTGGACAGGGCTTCTGTGTGGCCTGCCCGTGTGGCCGCCTGGGTTTTTTAGCTCATCTGAACCTTGCTCCACTCGCTTGCTGCCTGCTTGCTTTCTCTGTCTCTCCCTCTTTCTTTCTCTTTTTTTCCCACACTGTGACAGAATCCCGGGAGTCCCACAGGTTGAGCACATGCGTTACAGGAGCTTCATCCCCAGCAGCCCTTTTAAAAACTTTTGGAGACAGGGTCTTACTAAGTTGCTCTGGCTGGCCTTGACCTTGTGATCCTCTTGCCTCGGCATCCTGAGTGGCCTGGTTTCCAAGTGTGGGCATTTGCTCTCTGCCCGACCTCGCTCTCACTGCTTCATGTTGTGGTTGGAGCTGCGGCTCCTCTGAAGCCCCCGGGTGCCAGGTGCCTGGCCATCTGGAGCGACGTGGCTTCACAGTCCACGCCTTCACGCTGCGCTCCTTGCTGCAGGGACGAGTGAGGCTGCCCTGAGGGATATGCATGGGCTTCTGGCGGCCGGGAGACCAGCGCACTTTCCCCAGTCCACGGTGCTGTTGGGGACATTGCCCCGAGAGCCTGGGTGCTCGCCCAGGCCCCTCTGCCTCGCCGACACCCGATTGGTCCTTTGAGCTGGCGGCCATTGAGGGCCGCCCCTGTGGCAGGACCCGTGGAGTCCAGGCTCTGCAGCCCTGCTGGCTTCCAGCAGGAAACTGGTACTGGTTCCTACTCGGTGGCTCCAGAGTGATGAGGCACCATATGGAGGTCCTGGCCCTGACTCCGGAGTCCAGGGTGCTGGCTGGGACCAGGGTCATTGTGTGACCTTGTGTCACACAAGTGTGTGTGTGGCAGGGCAGCCTGGGGTGAGGGCACTGACCTGGCCTTGTGCCGGTTGTCTCCTGGTCCCCACAGCCACGTTTGCACCCCGCAGTGGCTCTCTGTCCGAAACTCAGTCTCTGTCCGAGCTGAGCCTTTGGGCTCCCCGCTGTGCTGCTGACTGCCAGACCTCCGGGGACTCCGTTTCCCTCATGTCAGTGGGGACGGCAAGGCTGCCTGCAGGGCCTGGGGGCCATGAAATAAGTGTGTAGGAAGGGGAAGGGCCCTGGCCAAAGCAGGACGCTTTGGGGCCAGGCTCAGACCAGGGGCCAGGCGGGGACGCCGCCTTGCTGTGTGGCTGACGCTGCCCTGTCCAGGGGGAGGCCTTTGGGAAGGGGACGCTCCGGGCTGCATGAGCCTCCTTCCCTTGCAGGCCCTTGGGGGACGCAGAGCTGATGAGGGGTGAAGGAGGGTGGCCTGTGGGTGCGCAGATGCCGAGGCTCCGGAGAGTGGAGGGCTGCTTGGATGAGGGTCTGCAGGCGCCCGCTTGGCCCCTGCTGGCCTCCTGCAGTGGAGCGGGGGGGGCTTTAGCCTGTGAGGGTCCAGGCGGGTGTTCCCATCCCGACTGCCCCACCCCCACCTTCCAGATGGTGAAAGGGACTCATTGCTCTTGCTTTAGTGTGAGGAGCTGTTAGGGGCGGGGAGCGAGGGTGCCGGAGGCCTCGGTGTTGAGCTTGGACCTCCTGTCAGTAGAAGCGCTGGACTCTAACGTGGTGCTGGTGCTGCTGGAGGGAGCCCGGGGCCGCCAGAGCCCGGGGAAGCCGGGGAGACTGGCAGGTAGACCAGCAGACCAGCCGGAACCGGAAGGCTCAGAAACAGCCTCCTGTGACTTCTCCGCAGTAAAGTGGCAGCCGGCGTGTGGGGCAGGGTTTGTGGGGTGCTGTGGACGTGGTCTTCAGGGGCCCCTTCGGGGAGGACAGCCTGCTCCCCCAGCCTCGCTTGCACCCCGCAGTGGATCTCTGTCCAGAGCTCAGCCGGGCCTGGCTCCTCCCCCTCTCCCTGGTCCCAGGGACATCAGGACCCCGACCTGGGGCTCAGCTGCTCTGCACTGTCTCGGTTTCCGGCGTCACCTCTCGTTTTTCCCCACTGCGGCCGCAAGATGGAGGAGCCTGCCCGTGGCTGGGCAGAGCGGTCTGGCTTGTTCCCCTCTCGCGTCTTGGAGCCTGAGGTCTCCTCCGTGCCGAGTTCCCAGACCTCTTGGGTTGGGCTGATGACCTGGTTCTTGTGCCTCAGTTTCCCACTTCCTGAACGGGGATGACAACCTGATAGAATTAAATGATTCGTTTTCTATCATGAAAGTCATTTATTTACTGTAGTGCTAGGTTTTGATCCTAGGACCTTTGTACCAAACTACATCTGCAAGATATTTTTTATTTTGAGATGTCCTGCTAAATTGCCCAGGTGAGGACAGGGCTCCTGCTCCTCCTGCCTCAGCTTCCCGAAGTTCTAGGATACCGGTGTGTGGTGCCATGCCCAGCTGAGAGTCAGTAGTTCTGAGCTCGTGTCTTAGATCCACACAGCCCTGTGTGAATGAGCCGAGTGAGCTCAGAGGGCCTTGACCTGAGCAGAAGCCTCCAGTTGCCTGGGCCGTGGTGGGCAGCTGTGCCAGGCCCTGGCCCACTGTGCCTGGCCTTGGGTATCACTAGGTAGTCCAACCTCCTGAAGGGGTCTTTAGGGACTCTGGGTCTGCCATCCCCATGGACTTTGTCCTCTACCAGCGTAACTTTTTGACCTTGAGTTCTCCTTTGTTGGACAGAGAAGAGGCTGGGCCTTCCCGTGTCGCAGGCTGTAGACAGCTGTTTGTTGTGAGTCCCTGGCAGGTGAAGGCCGGACTGGGCCAGCAGGTGACCAGGGCCTGGTCCCGCCCACAGGCTGCTTCGGGGTGCAGCTAAGGGGCTGGTACCGAATCCATCCTCTCGCTTCAGAGTGGCCTCTTTGGGCCGGATGTCCTCCCAATGCCGCCCTCCTGAGTGCCCATCCCACAGCCCGTGCCCAGCCTGTCCTTCATGTCCCCATGTGCCGCTTGCTGGCAGTGTTTACCTGCTGGCTGTTTGGACCCACGGTGGCCTGAGTCTGGGTTTCCAGAGCTGTACATTTCTTTAAAAAACACCCCTTGTCCTGAGGCTCCGTTCTAGCCCTGCTCCCTGCTCCTGGGGCCGGGGTGTGGTAACCGGGTGCCTCTCGCTGTCCTGCCTGCCGTCAGCCTGAGACGGCATCGGCCCAGTGCCCGGTGTTGTCTCTGAACTCAGCTCTCCACTCCGCGGCTGCTTTGTGGCCAGAGCAGTGACTAAGGGGGGTGGGGGCGGGCTCACTCCCCGCACCCCCGGGGCTGGGCACACAGCTCTGCCTAACGCGGAGGCCCGAAGTGAGGCTGGGGTGGGTGCCGGGCCTGACCAGGAGCTCGGGGCTGCGCCTCCCTCCAGCCTGGGCCTGCTCCCGCCCCATCATAGGGGGCGTCCTGCTGCAGAACATAGTGACACAGAGACGGTGCTCAGAGAGGTCAGTGGCTTGGCCAGAGCCACACAGCAAGCAAGTTAGCAGAGAAAGGACTTGAAGCAGGCCTGGCCTCCACTCTCCCTTCCTAGCTTCTGAGTCCTCTGCAGCCTGCTGGCCTGTCCTGGCTTGTTGTCCCGAGGCCCGTTTCCTGGCCTTTTCTTTCCTGTTTTCCTGGCACTGGGCCTGGTTGCGAGCGGGCTGCAGTGGAGGATGAGATGGTCTGAGGACACTTTCTCCTTGGCCCCGCGGAGCCTTTTCTCCTCCCTCCTTCCCTCTCTGCAAGGAGCTATAACAAAGCTGGCAGAATTGGAGTCAGCAGAAAAATCTAATTTTCACCTTGGACACGTTGTAGCTGACGGATTCTAGCCCGCTTTCTAGCTGCGCCTCCAGACAGGTCTGCGCCGCACCCTGCCCGGACCTCGGGCGGCCGGCTGTGTCCCAGCCTCTGTGGCCTCGGCCTCCCTCCGGGCCTGTGGGGTGGTGGGTTGGGGCACTCAGTGGAGAGGCTCGGGGCGGCAGAGCCGGGGGGCCGGGTGCTGGGGACGCAGGAGCTGGGCCTCTGGGGTCGGTCCTGCTTGGAGGAAGCGGCCTCTTTGCCAGATCTTTGGGTTGATTTTAAGAAACTGAGAAAATCTGAATTATGCTGTAAAATGCCAGGATGGAAAAGTTAGCAACTGATTTAAGAATGCTGGGGGGTCGCATTATGAGCCAATGGAAGCAGCGAGAGAGCCCACGAGGACAGCAGGCCTCGCCGGGTTATTCGGGTCTCTTCCAGCCTGGTGAGATATGACTGCACTTAACATGCATATAAATAAAGAACAAACGTTTGCCTGTGAGATATATTGATTTGTGTTTATCGATGAAGCCTCTGGTTTACACTGTGCAGCTAAACTCAGAGTTAATCATGGGGCGGGCGCCTCTTTGGCAAACTTCAATCACAGGTTAGGAATCTGGGCACCCACCGGCCTCTCCCGCAGGATTACTTCTGCCTTCCCTAGTCTGCCTGTAAACCTTCCTGCTGCAGGCTTAGTCTAGCCTGGTTTCCATGGCAACAGAGCAACCCACCCTTCCCCTTGTTGCTGAGGGTGAGACAGAAGCAAGGAGCAGGGCTTTGGGAGTCCCATGACCCGGGGAGCTGTCCTGGGACTGTTACTTCCAGAAGAGGGACAGGGGACGGGTTTCTGTGGAGCTAGAGGGCGGGCCAAACCAAAGCCAGATTGACTGACTCGCAGAGATGGGAGGACTTGGGTCAGAGTGCCAACTTTATCACTTTTATGGCTGTCTCGGCCTCCAGGCTGGAGGCGCCTGTGGGTCAGTTTCTTAGTGGCTGGGAAACATCGGGTTATGAGCTCTTCTAAGTGTAGGCTTGGGGAAGATCTGGAAGGGCCAGTAGTGTTAGGTCGTAGTGGCCAATCAGCTGGTCATTTTTATCATGAACAGTAGAGGAAGATGGACCCCAGGCAGGGGAGGGAGGAGAAGCCGGGCCCGCCGGGCTGTCTGTCGTGGGCTCTGGCCAGGAGAGGGGAGTGGGCAAGATGCAGACGCTGCGGGCCAGCGCCTGTGTGGGACTCCGGCCTCTCTGGGCGCCGTGTCCAGCTGGTCTGAGCTTCCGAGCCCACGCTCGTCTGCAGAGGGCTGGGCCGGGCACGTCCGCCTGGATCCTGTGCGGCTGGAATGGGCCTTGGGGGCCCCCCGGAGCCGCCCTGGTGGGCGCTGCGGGCCACGCGCCTCCGTGGAACTCAGAGCTGCCGGAGCTGAAACTTAAATGAGTGGGCGTGGCTGTGTTCCAATAACTCTTACTTATCCATACTCTCATTTGAATTTCATATAGGTTTTATGTATAACAAAATGCTCTTCTTTTTCTGATTTCCTCACCATTTATAAATGCGGAAACTACTGTAGGCTCTCAGGCTGTGTAAAAGCAGGCAGTGAGGCGGATTCGGCCCAGGGGCTGAAGTTTGCTGCCTCGGAGAGAGAGTGCCCACGACCTGTGCACTGGCTGTTAGTCACGGGTGTTACCTTCGTCTTTACTGTGGCCTTTGGATTCGGGGGCGGGGAGGGCAGTAAAATACTTGGTGCAGAGCCGTGTTGGGTGGGGGAGGGGCGGAAACTGTCCCAGGGCCCGAGAGAGGCCGTTCCTGTGGGGTCCCGGGGTGTCCCAGGGCCACTGGCCGGATTGGCAGGGGAGTGAGCGTGGGCCGTGGGGTTGGCAGCGTGAGCCTGTCCGCTCTGTGTTGGAGGGAGGCGTGCGGGGCCGGGGGCCGGCTGGTGCAGGGACTCCGCGGCGTGCAGCGCCGTCTGCCTGCACGGCCCGCCTCCGGGCCGGGTCGCAGGGGCGGGTTCTGGTCCTCCAGCCCCTTTGCTCACGTCCCCCCGCGTTTCTTGTGTCCTCCCGTGACGGGTCCTGGCCGCCTCTCCTCGCAGAGCAGGGGAGAGGATGGCGGGCACCTGGCTTTGGCTTTGGCTTCAGCTGGGTTCAGGGATGCTGTGCCCTGGGCACGGTGCCTGGCACAGGTGGGCTTTCATGGCTCCTCGCTTGTCTCTACCCTGCTGTTGGCCTTTGGTCCACGGGAGGCCAGGGAGGACTGTCCTGTGGGCTGAGGCCTGTCCACGGGGAGCCTGACCCGGAGCGCCGGTGACACGTGGCCTGGCCCCAGGTTTCCGGGTCTAGGAGAGGGTGCAGGTGGGGCTCAGGCCGGCCAGTGGGGGACAGGGAGGCCCGGCGCCCACGGTGGTCCCGAGGTGCAGCCACGAGCTACCAGGCTCTTCCTGCAGACGGGACCCTGGGAGATGTGGCTGGGGCTGCCATGCCCAGCCCCGTGGGGGTGGCAGCTGGCCCTGGCTAAGTGGCCCAGACGGGGCACTCCCCACCCCAGTGACACCCGTGGGGAACTGATGGCCAGGTCACCTCTCGGGGAGGAGCAGAAGTCTGAGTTGGAACCTGGGTCTGGTGGCACCAGCCCGCACCCTCGCCCCGGCCAGGCCAGTGCCCGAGCTCTGTCCTCTCTGTCCGCGCCGCAGTCTGCAGGGGTGGGGTGAGCCCCGCCAGCCGCAGCGCCAGCCTCTTCGGGGAGGAGGCTGTGCTCTGACTGCTGCCGGCTCCCCGCACGTGTGCCACCTCTGCGGTCCTCCTGTGTCTCTGAGCCGTGCCCAGTCCACGGAGAGGGGCCTGAAGCACAGACAGGTTGTGGACCCTGCTTGCGGTCAGAGAACCAGGAGCCACGGAGCCGAGACTGGGGCCCGGGGTTCTGACTCCGAAGCCTTAACTCTGCTGCCTCGAACTTGGCCACACAGTACTTGGCAGAGATGCGCAAGGCCAGCCCACGTGGATCTGTGAGCACGCCGTGCGCCTCGGCCCTCCCACTGCCATCCGTCCGCGTGCCGCCCTTGCCTCACAGGTCCTCTGCATCTGAGAGCAGGCTGTCCGCCGTGGTGTGACACACGTGCGCCTCCACGCTCCGTGCCGTGCAGAGCTGTGCAGGGAACCCGTGGGGCTCTTGGGGAGCCCGGAAGCCCTCGGTCTGGGCACATGCAGAGCAGGTAGGAGTCCGCCAGAGTGGCGCCAGGGTTTTGTGTATGCTTAATCGCTAAGCAACGCGTAAACAGGACAACAAATGCTGTACGTTATCTCAAGAAAGATGCGGTTCGCTGTGAAGGCGTGCACGCGCTCTGCGTGCCCGCTGCTCGCCCAACGCCCACATCGCTGCCCTGTCTGCCCAGGGAAGAGAACCAGGGAGAGGAGGAGAGAGGGAAGAGATGCAGAGCGGTGAGCCGAGGGAGGGAGGTGGGCTGCAGCTGCCGGGTCCTGTGTAGCGGAGGGCGGGAGCACGGCTCGGCAGGCTGGGCTGGGTTTCTTTTACTTTCAACAAAGTTTTATTTTGAGACAGAGCCTCACTGAGTTGTCTGAGCTGGGCTTGAACTTGCAGTCTGCCTGCCTCAGCCTCCCCGGTGCTGGCGCTACAGATGTGCCCAGCTGTTTCTGGGGGAGAGAATCCTGCGAGAGTAGTTTCCCACAGTCCCCCAGGCTTAGGTCATCCCAGTGCGCAGGCTGCATTGGAACAAATGTGCGTTTCCTGGGTCTGCGGGACTGAATCAGGAGTTGGGGGCTTTTCTGAAGAGAGACTTCCGGGTCGGAGCCTGCCTGCAGGGGGCTTCCCCAGCAGCCTAGGGGAGGGAGGATGGCCTGGGGTCTGCCTTCACCCCCGCCTCAGCCCGAGCAGCTTTGCATTTGGGGCCTTGAGGCCCCGCGAGAGCCTCCTGGAAACTCCCGACCCCTCCCCGGCCCCCAGAGCCTCGGTTGTTTGCCCAGGAAATCCTGGGGCGGTGCGGGGTTCCCCCGATGCCCCAGTGGATCTGCGCACTGTGCTGCGGCGCACCGGATGGGCCGCGAGTGGGTAATGAGGTCTCGTCAGCGGTTCCTCCTCGGAGCCAAGAGGAAGAGAAAAAAACAACAAAGGGTTGCCCGAAATTTATTAGTCTAATTACATTTTCCTAATGTGGTTGACCCCAGCTCACAGCAGCTGGGCTTATCAAAGTTGCAATCGCGCCAGCATTATTGGGGTTTTAATAAGAGTCAATTGGTTATTGTCCTTGCTGCGTCGGACACCACGATGTAATCCCTGGAGCCCCGGGGAGGGCCGGGCGCTCCTTCCTTCGCCTGAATATTATTTACACTAATAACCAGGATTAGAGGTGGCTCCCACTGCCCGCCCCCACACCCCGCTGTGACCGCAGGGCGGCCGGCCCTGGTGCCTGCCAGGTGCGGAGTGGGAGGGCGCGAGCAGAGCCGCTAGGCCTGGGACGGCGTCGGGTGGGGGCTGGGCTGCCGGCGCTGTGCCGCCCTCGGCCACGGTGCGGGGTGCCCCCTACCTCCCTGTGCCCTGGGAGGCCCCGGGCGCCTGCGCCCAAGCAGCAGCGCGCGCTCCGCTGTGCAGGGGTGCTGTGCCCGTGCGTGAGGCTCCGGGGTTCTGGGCGTCTCCTCTCTGATTTGTAAAGTGGGGAGGCCTGGGCGCCTTCCAGCCTCCTCAGCAGGGTGCGGTGGGGTGGCGCCTGGGCGGAGCCTTGAGAGCGCAGGGCGGGACAGAGGCCAGGAGGGTGACTCCCGTGACCCAGCGCGCAGCCCCGAGGGCCATCATGTCCTGCCTTTCCTCCGTGTCAGGGCTCATTCCTGGCGCTGGCGTCAGGGCCAGGGCCTCTGTGTGTGTGTGTGTGTGTGTGAGTGATTGTGTATCCTCCACTGTGACCTCGGCACATAGTAGGCGCTCAGAAAACCCCAGATGAATGTCCTGATCTGCGCGGAACTTACAGTCTCAGCTGAGCTCGGGGGGGCAGGGTGAGGGGGACAGGGCCGGGGAGCCGTCGGAGGGGCGCCCGGCTGTCGGGAGGGCATGAGCGGGGGCAGCGGTGAGGAAGCTCAGTGCCCACGTGGTCGGGCGCGGCGGGGAGCTGGGGAGCAGAGCAGTGCGCAAGGGCCCGGACGAGGCCGAGGGGCAGGCCGTGAGCTTGGGAAGGGCTGATGGAGACGGCGGCCCCTCGGGCGCTGAAATGGGGCTGAGGCCCCCCAGCACCTCCGACCCCGTCTCTGGTGGCAGGGGTCCCTCTCACCAGGCGGAAGCCCCATCCGTGTCGGGATCCAGCCTAGCCCTCTTCATCTTTTTGCTCTGGATGTGGGAGCTTGGTCCAGGGTGCCAGGAGGGGCCCAGCGGGGTCCTGGGAGGTGCCCCTGCCAGCCTGGCTTCCTAGGAGTGCCCTCTCCACGCTCTGCAAATTAAGTCTGACACCTAAAATGCAGGTGGGGGAACTGAGGCCAGGTGGGCGCGGAGGGTCCAGCAGATGGAGACCCCAGGTGGGAAGGTGGGTGCCCCGGGCATGTGCCAGGCAGATTGAGGGTCCTGGGAGGAGCCCCTGCCTGGAAGGGGGGAGAGAGCGGCTCCCAGGACAGAAGTAGCTGAGGTGTTGGCACGTTGCTGGGCTGGGAGGTGGGTGCTCACAGGGTGGTGGGTGGGCACAGGACCTGCCAGTGAGGAAGGCTCAGGCACAGCCGCGGGTGACGCTGAAGAGGCCACCGGGCGTGGGCCGGGGGGAGGCAGCTGTGACACTGACTGAACCTCCCGGTCTGCCAGCTGGGTCCTCGCCCCACTTTGGCTGTAAAGGCTGCTCCTTCTGGAGCTTCGGCCTTCTGCGCAGGCTCTGCCCTGGCGCTGCGTGGGCCTGAGAGGGGGCCGCAGCTCCTCCCCCCTGCACACCCCGAGCCCCGCCGCTCTCTGTCTGGCCGTAGCCAGGACAAAGGTTGCCGGCAGTGTGGGAAGCGCTGGTCTCCTGGAGACCAGGCAGGGTCAGAGCTTCCAGAAGGCCTGGGCTCCCGTCCCAGGGTGCCTCGCGGGGTGCTGCCTGGTCATCCGCATCACACAGATGCCACCTTCCCTGCCGGCGACTTCTCCGTGCCCAGCAGAGAGCTACTCGGAGTCCTTTGTTTCACAGCGTCAGGCTGGCACCTTTCCTGGATTCACGTGTGTCTGGACTGAATAGCCACAGTTTAAAGGAGCAGAGGTGTAAGTCAGCTCAGCGTTGCAGGGGTTCAGTCTGCCATCCCCAGCCCCAAGGGAAGGGCATGGTGCCAAGGGCTGCTTTGAGGGCTGAGTCAGGCCGAGCTCCACTGGTCCTGTGGTTTGGGGGCACAGAGGGAACTGATCCCCACAGAGATGCGAGTTTACCCCAGGGCCCGTGCTTTGCCAAAGCACCCCATGAGTTGGCCCCTGTGGCGGGAACTGGGGCCAGGGCAGCCTAGGCGACTTCAGGAGGAGGAGGGGTTGCTCCCGACTCTGGGCCTTGGTGGGGAAGCCTGCCCTTCCTCTGTGCGTCTCACTGGCCCAGAGGGCTGCGGGGCCACAGCGCTTCCGTCACGCGTCCCAGCTGTCGCCGAGACCACCAGGAACCCTGGGCCGGAGTCTCCACCAGAACCCGGGCAGGGCCAACGTTCGCCGCCCACACTGAGGCCCCGGGTCACCTTCTCCGTGTTGTCCCTGCACAAACGCCGTAGCACTGCGGCCCCGTTGGCGGTGGTGTGCTCTTAAACACAGCTGCCAGTCCAGAGAGAGGCTGCTTCTGGGGGACAGAACCCCAGGGCCCCGAGGAGCGAGGGGCAGAGTTGTGAGCGGGAGGGCAGCACCGCATCCGCCCGCTGAGCCGAGCCTGGCTCCGCTGGCCGCTCTGGGCAGGCTGCTTCTTGTCAGGCCAGGAGGGGGTGCCTGCGGCCGAAGGGCCCTCGGTACTCTGCGCGGACGAGGACCGTCCGGCGTGGGGGGACAGACCTGGGGCTGCAGCCCCGACGTGGTCCCTGCGGCCGTGGCTGCGTCCCGGCGCGTGGGGTGGTGAGTGGACTGCTGGGGACCCCCGTCCAGGGCCCGGTGCCACCGCCTGTGCCCGCGAGCCCCAGTCCCGGTCCCAGCGTGATCCCTTCTCTGCGCACCTGTGCCGCGCGTCAGACCCCGCTCGGGCCCTCCCCTGGGCTCTTCTCACGTCCTGCAGGGAGGGGCCTCTGCCGACCGCTGCGTGACTTCTGCCTGGTGCCTGAGCCGCTGCAGCCCCTCTGCGGTTGGTTCCTGCCCGCGTGTCCCTCTATCATAGGCCAGGCTGGCTCCGGTTCGTTAACAAAGACGCCCCAAAGCTCATTGACTTCACCACGTTATGGCCATTCCTGCCCATCCAACGTGCAGGGGCTGGAGGGGTGCCAGGGCGGATCTTTCGGCAGCAGCTGTGAGACATGGGGTTGCCTGATCTGGCCCCTCCCCCAGCTGAGGCCCCGATGGTGACAGCACGGAGGTGGCCCCCTTCCTTTTAAATGCTTCAGCTCAGAGCTGACAACTTCTGCTCGTGCGGTGAAGTAGCTCATGGTCCCCTGGGGCTTAGGACGGGACCTGCAGATGGAGCTGGGGCTCCCCACACCCTGAGTGGCAAACGTCCTCTGGCTCTTTGCGACTGGTAGACGGGACAGGGCCTGGGCGGGCTCAGCCAGCCCGGGATGGTGCCTCGGGTCGGTGGGCAGCAGCACTCCCCATTCTGTGCTGCGCAGGCTTGTCCTTTCTTCCTGTGCCAGGCACGGAGGGGCATTGACTCTGGGCTCTCGTGAAATTATTTTAAGACCTTAGAGAGCAAATTAGAATTTCAAACCATCCAACCCTTCGGAAAGCAGACTGGGGGTGTGTCAGAAGTAATTTAATTTTTGCTTTGTTTTATTAATAGGCTGTGGGAGGAGAGGGAAGAGGCGGGTGCTGGGTCCCGGCTGGGTGGCCGGTGCCCCTGCTGAGTCAGGGCCGCAGCGGCCGTGCAGTGTGGGGCGTTGGAGGTCAGAGAGCCAGCTCGGACACCCAGGCTGCAGCGCCGTGAGACGGCTCCGCGCGGATGATGCGGGTTTAGTGGCCACCGCCGCTACCTCTCTGGGCCGGGCCTGGGCTCTGCCCGAGGTGGAGGCGACCACCACACGCTGGGTGTCTGCGTCTTAAGGCTGAGGTCGCGATGGCCGTGACCGCGGCGAGGCTCTCGGGAAAGACCCTTCCTGCTGGGGCCGGAGAGCCCGCCTCCGAGGCATCGCTCCGCTCTCTGCCCAGCCGTCTTCCACAGAGGTCACTAGACGCTGGAGTTTGGCCCCGGACGAAATCCAGGATGCTGCTGCCTCGAGATCCATAGCTAATTTTGTCTGCAGATACCCCGTTTCCAAAGAAAGGCACATCCCGAGGTTCTGGTGAACACGACTGTTGGGGGGACGTGACTCCGCTCACTGCGGGGCCTTTCACGAGTAGGTTTTGGGGGGCTGCAAACCATGTGATCTGTGTACAGGGATCTGGAGGGACACAGGGCTTTCTGTGACTGTCAGAGACCCTGAAGGTGAGGGCCCAGCACATCTGTGGGGCCACTTTAGGCAGGTGGGGCCGAAGGAGCAGAGGACAGAGCAGGAACCAGGGTGCTAGGGAAGGAATCTCCCCGGAAAGGGCTACTGACACGGAGGCCAGGCCAAGGGGTCACACGGCCAGGGGTCACAGGTACCTGCGGGAGTCTGAAGTTCTCTGGTCCATCTTAGGGCCGTGTTCATCGCAGATACACACTCAGGTGTGACTCCAGGGTCTGTGCTCCCTGGACACCCACTGGCCCCGGCCAGAGAGACCTGACTCGTCCCCGCTGGAGGAGAGAGCTGGAGAGCGTGGAGCGGAGGCCGCGACGCCAGTGGCCACAGACCTCACGGGAGATGTGACAGAGGGGCGGCCCTAGCAGGGCTGTGACATTGATTTCTGGTTTTGAGGTTTACAAGACAGAATATGAGTGCGGAGACTTGCTGCCTTTCAAAGCCCGGTTATTCCGTTTAGGTTGTCAAGTTTCACAAAGTGGTGCGGAACAGCAAGGCAGCGCAGGTGAGCAGGATGAGGGGGTCCCTGACCCCCAGGCGCACACAGTGATGCCGTGGTGTGGGACCCCTGGGCAGGGATAGGCTCCTGCTCGCATGAATGGATCACCATGGCTGTCATGGTATAGCTCATGTTGTCTCTGGACATGAGACATTTTCATGTGAAGAAATGCCCAGGGTGGCATAGAATTTTGTTGCCTGAATGTCGTGTAGTGTAACCAGTCCTCTGCTGTCAGAGGAACTGCTTTGTCTCCTTTCCTTCTAGGACATTCTCAGAGTGTGTTTTATGCATGGTCTTCTTTGGGGGAAGGTATTACATTTGTAAGCCCTGGATGATAAGGTATCTCCCTGCAGCATACGTTTCAAAAGTTTCCTGAGCTGCTTTTTCCCAGGGCTGGGGAACTGGATTTTATGGGTATTGTGACCCTCACTTATTTCATTTGTCAGGTTGTGCCAGGGGGTGCTGGTTCTTAACGAACCCATTACTCAATACTTGTCTTAGTCTGTTTTCCATTGCTGCAAGAAAATACCAGAGTCTGGATAATCTATAAAGAATGGAGGTTTATTTGGCTTGGGGTTCTGGCGGCTGGGAAGTCCAAGATTGTGGGGTGGGCCTGTGCTTGGCATCTGGTGAGGACCTGGTGATGCATTGTAACATGACACAGGGCACCACATGGCGAGACAGAGCTGCTGATGCCACGATGGAGCTGCATTCTTGTGACCTCAGGTGACCCCATTCACCTCCCGAAGGCTTCTCTCCTCATAACATGCACCTCGGGGTCACGTCCCACCACGTACAGGGTGAAGGACACATCAGACCACAGCATTCTGTGCTCTGCCCAGAACTGGCTGGGAGGGGAGGAGCAGGAGCCAGTCCCTGCCAGCCCTTGCCCGTCCTGCACACGGATGCACCGTGTCTCTCAGGAGAGAACTAACTGTGGGCCGCAGCTGGCTGAAGGCCCGGCCGCCCCGACGAGGGCGTGCACAGGCTGGCACGTCTCAGGCCTCCGTTGTCTAGTGTGGGGTATGGGCGGCCGGCCCGGCCCGCGTCTCCTAGCCACGTCAGGCAGCAGCTTACTTCTCCCCTGCGGCTGCAGGGCAGCTGTCCGGTGCCTGGCAGAATGATCGTGCTGACCTAGTTTCTCAGGAGTTGATACTCCTCTGAAATTAAACTTTAATTCTTTCTGTCCACACTTAAAAATAATTTGGTTGAGTGCGTAGAATGTCGGGGAAGAGATTCTGCCCTTAGACCTGGTGGGGACCCCAGCGCCTGGGCCGGGCACCACAGTGTCCCCTCTGCGGGGGAGGCGGAGCCTGGCAGGGCCCAGTGAGGACCCCGTGGTCCTGGGTGCCAAGCAGGGCTGGGTCTGGGTTCACAGGGCTCCTTACTGGCTCTGTGGCCTTGGCACTGTGGGCGTGTCGGTTATGTGGATGTGGCACCCGCTCTTGGCTGATCTGACGGCACTGTCCTGAGGAATGGCGTCCGAGGAGGTGGCGGCGGTGGTGACGTCGGCAGTCTCTGTCACGCTGTCCCCGACACGGGCCCGGCCCCTCTGCTTCAGGGGTGACGAGTCCCCCCTAGTGCCGTGGCGAGGATGGAAGGGACAGGTGCCAGCGCCTTGCCTGGAGTCGGTGAGGGCCCAGCTCCCTGGTCCCGGCTTCCTTCCGGGCCCCGGGGCCCTGATGTCTGCGTCTCCCTGGGTGACAGACCCGTCTGCCGGGGGCCTTTCCCCTAACTCTGCAGCCCGAGAGCTGTGAGAGTCTCCAGCCCCGTCTGGGCCCGAAGCTCACTTCTCGGGGTCGCTGGCTTATGACCTGCCGAGCGTGTTTGTTTTTCCTGGCTGTGTAACAAATGGCTACAGCGTGCCAGGTCCCCCACACAGGGTCCAGGTGGCATCACACCGGGCCGGGCCCAGCGTCACCTGGCCTGTGTCCTCACTCAGGGCCAGGCTGGCGACTGAGCGCCCAGGTGGGCCGCAGAACCCGCCCTGTGCTGTGGGCAGGCCTCTGCTTCTTGCCTCTGGCTGCGCCTGCGGTGCCCTCTGTGCCCAGTCCCCCGCTGGCACTTTGCTCTTCAAGGCTGGTGAGAGCCGGCCCCTGCAGCCTCCTGAGACAGCCTGGGGAGCGGCGCCGGGCGGCAGGAGTGACGTCCCAGCTCCTCTGCCTCCGGCTCTTCTACCTCTTTCTTTGCGGCGGTGGGGCCTAAGCCAAGGGCGCTGCACCGAGCTCCATCCCCAGCCCTTTGCAGTTCTTTATTTGAGTCGGGGTCTTGCTAAGTTGCTAAATTGCTGAGGCTGGGCTCTGATGTGTGACCCTCCTGCCTCAGCCTCCCAGAGGGCTGGGATTACAGGGTGCACCACCGTGCCCACCTTGTCTGACCTTGTTGGGCAGAAGGGAGCCGAGGTCCCGCCCAGACTCAGGGGAGGGGTAGACAGGGACGTGGCTCTCGGGTCACCTTCCTGTGCCAGTGTCAGCTGGCTCCTCCGTACGGCGAGGCAAGCGAGGTCTTCGCACAGAGCGCTTTCTTCAGAACAAAGCGGATTCCACCCAGAGGCTCCCGGCTGTTGCTGCTTCGCGGGTCTGGCTGTGTCCTGGAGGGTTACGAGTATAGACGGGGGAGTTAGTCCTTGTCTTAGACACTAATAGATCTTTTCTTTTCTGTCTTCTCCTCTCTTCTCCTCTTCCTTCTCGCCTCTCTTCTCCTCCTCTCCCCTCCCCCTCCC
>PVIC010015911.1:0-34564 GCA_004025085.1 Thryonomys swinderianus
GATGTGAAGGTGAGTTGAGTCCAAAGTGTAGGCAGCCAGGAGGGGTGTTCCAATTATTTCTCCCAAAAAGGATTCTTTGCAACATAGTTAAGTCCAAAGTCTGTGTCCAGGAAGGCCTAGTCAGTTTTGACCTTGCAATTACTTCTCCCAAACAGGATTGTCCCCAACAATCCATGATGTCATTTATCTTTATTTCCTTAATAGTTGACATTAATATTTACAATGATGAATCTAAGAGATCTGTACTTTTTAATTTTGAATACACAGTAAAGTTCTAAAAATAGTCGATTCCCAAATGTCAGCATTTACCAGGTTTGCCTTAGCATTCATCTATATGAGCATACCTTCCTTTCTAAACTATAAAGAGGGGTGGGCCGGAGGGTTAGCTCAGTGGTTCCGGCGCCTGCCTCGCAAGCACAAGGTCCTGAGTTCAATCCCCAGAAACTACATACAGTGCTGGGCGTGGAGACTCACGCCCACCAACAATCAATACCTTGCCACAGTGCCAGGCGAGGTGGCTCACGCCTGTTATCCCAGCACTCGGGAGGCAGAGACAGGAGGATTGCTGAGTTCCAGGCTTGCCTGGGCTACATAGTAAGCTCAGTGCCAGCCTGAACTACAAAGCAAGACCCTGTCTCAAAAAAAAGAAAAAAAAAAGAAGAGAGGTAATGTTCTTTACCCTCAAACTTTCTCGATTCATGATGTCCTTAGTGTTTTAATAATTTCTCCATAGTGTCCATATAGAACACAGGTTTATTTCCCTTGAAAGCTTAAAGTATTCTGAGGTGCTGTGGTGCCAAAACATTTCCGCTCACAGTTTTGAGGACCGTGACTATAAGCTGAAAACTGAAATCAAGCTCTGTCCTGATTGACTATTTGAATTTGTGTGTATGTAAAAAGAGAAATAGTAAAAGCAATTATTCATGGTTTACAGATGATTAAAAACTACATAAACCTTGAAAGAATTTTACCCTCTGGTTTATTCTCTGATTCTCAGCCTCTGGGGATTACAGATACACTGTTCTTAGTTGCTTTGAATAACAGAGGCTTCCTTGAAACTTGGAGCAGTAACAATTGACGACACTTAAGGGAACCTGGCCCTGTGTGACTGAAGTGAACTGTGCTCTCTTTCAGGACCACAGAGTGTTCTGGCTGATCACAGGGATCATGTTCATGGGAAGTGGCCTCATCTGGAGGCGTTTGCTTTCGTTCCTTGGGAGACAGCTGGAATCTCCTTTGCCTCCTAGGGTAAGATGGCCATGGTTTACAGCACCATATTGAAGTTAGAATCTGGGCTTCAGTTGTCACAGGCTTTGTGACCCTGCACGAGTTACTAAATTTCTGTAAACCTCCTCAGTTTCCCCAACTTAGATCTCTTGCTTCATAGGATAACTGGGAGAATTGGATGAGATGATGTGTTCTACGCAGTGCCTGCACAACAAATGGATTTGTGTGAGCACTGTGGCAGACGTGGTATATTTAGATAGATGTTAGAGCCTCTGCTGTGGGCTTTTGGCTTAACCAAACTGAGATGTAGAAAATGTTTATAGTGTTCTCATTAAGAAAAATATGAAGCTCTTGTCCTGTTTTTTTGTTTTTCCATTTGAAGACAGCTCCATGGGAAAAGTACTTAAGATGACAGAAGGTTTACAGCCCTTTCTCCTCTATCATTTTACTAGTGATTTTTCTTTTTACAAAGACCCAGACTAAAAATAGGTTTCTTCTGCTTTGTTTAGATGTCCTCGTTACCCAGCAAGACCCTTCTGGCAGGCAGAAGGGTGGAAGTGAAAAACACCCTCAGGGCGGATGGACTTGGATCAAGCAGAAACATCCTAACAACCCGTTAACCACAACCTGGTGGAGACTAAATATTTTTTATACTCCTGATACTGTTATACTTTGTTTTCTAGTCACACTTGAAAAAAATCAATATTTGAATTAGAGTATATTGATAATGTTATAGCAGTCACAATACTAGGGCCTGATTGCATTTCCAGAATTCTGAGTAAACAGCTAAGTTCTTGTTTTGTGAAAGGCCAAAAATCCTACAGACTTTAAATACTGTTTTTATACATAGGATGTGGGGCATAGAGAATAATTTAATATAAGAATAGACTTATCTAACCTTTAATTTATTCATGAAAGTGCAGTCTCATGCTAAGCCAAGCCTTGAAACTTTGACACACCCAGTTTCCAAGGTCAGATTTACGGCTCCTACTACAGGGGACTGTGCTCAAGTGAATGTTCTCACTCAGGTGCCTGAAGTGTGCTAGCATAATACTTTCTACCCCAAAGCAAACTCTGGAAGTTTGTGCTTTAAAAACAATCCTTGGCATAACCTTACTTTCTTGCATTTCCCTCTTTTTACATATAAGGTAAATGAAAAGACAGAATAGATAAATCAGCATTTCACTTTAACCCCTAAAAGTGTTTTTCTTTGCTTGGCTATAAATAGAGCCTCTGGAAGGAAAGCTGAAAGGAAATGTTTCCATCCTGTTACTGTTTTATAGCTAATTTGTTGACTTAAACTCTCTTTCCCAAAGTGAAAAATGTATATAGGCCAACTAATCTATGTGTGTATACTTCAAAGTTAACAGGTGGGCTTCCTAACACGAGAGCAGGTAAATGTTAGAATTCTGAGACCTTTTTGTTTTCGCAGTGTTTGATTTAAAACAGATAGCTAATATTTGTAGATCTGAAAGCTGGATCTTATCTTACCTGCTGTTGTACATTTTCTGGAGGTTCATTGTAGTCCCATGCGAGGACGTTACAGTTAAACTGCCTCTGAAAGTAGCGTGCACTGGGGAGTCTGGAATGACCAGAGCCACCCTTAGACTAAGGTGCATAGTCGTGATGAGAATAGCCCTGCCCTGATGATGCTGAGGGGACCATCACGCCCAGTGGATGAGGAAATTTAGGGCTCCATTTACCAAGTGGTTGGGTGAGAGGATGAAAATGCTGCTGCAGGAGCTGATTTGGAACGAGGTGAAGTTACAGATAAGGTCCACCATTCGCAGTGTGGCTGTGAGCCTGGCTGGAGGGAGAGGGAACAGACCCATCTGATCTTAACACACTTGGCGGCCCTCAGGTCACGACAGACCTCACGGCGCGGGCAGTGCACGGGAACATGGAGCACCTCCAGCATTACAGAGCCCTCTGATGTGTGTTGGGATCACCTTTGAGAATGTGTGCATTTCATTTCACAGTGCCCTCTTCCTCAGCGTGCCTCAGAACTCTGCTGCTATTTTTGGCTTCACCACTGTAAAATAAATACTATGGTAAAAAATTGGAATCCCAGAAGGCAAAGTTTAAGAGCAGGCATAAAGTTGAATTTTGGTCCTTTTTGCATGAGCTTAAAAATTTTAATTGGTCATGCCCCATTAGTAAAAGTAATATAACTGCCGGGCGTGGTGGCTCACGCCTGTAATCCCAGCACTCGGGAGGCAGAGACAGGAGAATTGCTGAGTTCGAGGCTTGCCTGGGCTACATAGTGAGCTCAGGGCCAGCCTGAACTACAAAGCAAGACCCTGTCTCAAAAAAAAAAAAGTAATATAACTACCTCAGAAATTTGATAAATGGGAAGGAAGGAATGTTTTTTTAAATTCTCGAAGGTGGCTAGATCAGGAATGATTTCAAAGTAGCAGCTAGCTCAGCTTCCTGATTGCAGGGTACTTATGTTATAGTTCTTACAGGTAATAAAACAGCCAGTGCCAAACAGTGCGACTCATTGGCTATAAATTTGAAGTAAAGAACTTCTTTATTTAAAAGAAAGGTGGTAAAATTACGAACGCTTAAGTATGTGAAGCAAGCACTTCACTGTAAACCATAATACTCCTGACCCTTAACAGAGTTTGTCTCTGGGGCCTTCTGACCTAGAGTGCGCAGAAGCGATGTCATTTGGAATACTGTTACCTCATGCTTAGTTCTTGATGAACACAGTCTGTGAAGTAACCACTAAAGGGTTGCACGGTAAACTTACTTGGGATGCCTTAGTTCAAGAATTAGACAGATTTTGTTTTGGAATTGCAGGGTTAAAGTCAGTTTCGTTAGGCACAGTGTGCCTCTCTAGTGTTAGAGAGCCAGATGCAGGAGGATCACTGCAAGCTCAGGGCCAATCTGGCCGCTGAGTTCAAAGTCAGCCTGAATTATATATTGAGACACAGTTTGAACTTAGAATGTGATCTATAGGAGTATGTGTGGCCCAGGGCCCCCAAGACTGGGCTTTGCTCCCAAGCTCACCTCAGACTGTTCTGATTTCTGAGTCTGATGCAAAGACATGAAACAGCCCCAGTCCTAAAACCCTGCAGAAAGTTGGTAGATGTACAGGTAGAGAACTAGCGTGTGATACCCTAGAAGGAAGGTAACCAAGGTGAACTGCTGTACACGTTCAGATGTGAATGAGAAGACTCTACAGGTCATTCCCTTTTAGTTATTAAGCATTTCAGAGTCAGTGGTTAAAACTACAGTTGATATTTAGCAGAATGAAATTCTTTTTTTTTTTTTTTTTTTTTTTTTTGAGACAGGGTCTTTGCTTTGTAGTTCAGGCTGGCCCTGAGCTCACTATGTAGCCCAGGCAAGCCTCGAACTCAGCAATCCTCCTGTCTCTGCCTCCCAAGTGCTGGGATTACAGGTGTGAGCCACCACACCCAGCTAGAATGAAAATTTTTATCTACCTATTGAGATAATGCAGTGGTAGAATGTCTTGTATTTTCTGTATGTCAGGTTTTTACATATTGATCATAAGGCTAACCAGCAGTCGGAGTGTAATTCGTTTTGACAGGTTAGTATAGCCAAATGTCCTATAAACTTAGAAATGTGCTGCCAATATTATTTTTAACCTTTCCCTATATGTTCAGACATTGAGAAAAATGCAAATTCTGAATCAATAATGTTCAAGTTTAACATGATTCTAACTCATGGTTCAGAGCCACCGAGCAGCAAGACACACGAATCACAGTCCTGTCGTCACCATGTTAACCACAGACCTTATCATTTAGTGACGCATAAAAACAGACACTTACATAGTGATGACAGCATGGAAGTGTGCATCCTCCCCCCAGGAAGAGACAGGACGGGAGAACTGCACCTTTACCCTGTTCTACACAGTGAACAGGCTAAGTAGTTTCTGATCCATTGAAATCCCCCTTTTAAATGAAAAGAATTTTTCACCTTGATTGGCTGTCTGTGCTTGGTACGCAGGCCAGACACTGTCTGTCTGCCGCCGTCCCTCAGGCATCGGCTCGCCTCATCCGGGCCGAGATACACACTGCGTTCCTCCTGCGCTGACCTGCTCTGCACACGTCTCAGCCACGGCTGCTTTTCCTTGCTTTCTGATTTAACTCTTAGCTACATTTTCCTTGCTGGTTCCTTCTAGAAGGCGCTGCTGTCTCCAGAGAAGCTGAAAAGGACTCCTGTCCTTGACTCTCTTTTGCCTATAAAATCATTTCCCGGGAAGCTCTTCCAGATACGAGACAAGCTGATTACTGTCGACGAGCTGTCACACATGTGGTTTTTAGTGAGGCTGAAATGCCATGTGCATTCCTTTCCTAACACTCCCCACCAAAGGAATGGCCCAGGAAGCCCCGAATGAGAAGAGCCCAGACCAAGGAAGGCCAGGGCCATGTCCTTCCCCAGTCCCTCACTTCCTGTCCCTTGCAGTAGTCCCTGGCCCTGGCCAGACCTCTCCTGCTGGCATGACAAATGATCACCTGGCACACCGAGAGCCCTTCATGGCTGACGACTCGAGCAGAGCCGAGGCTACCACCTGTTAGAACAGCCGTCTCTGCAAGTGTCTGAATGCACAGGAAGTTAGCCAAGATTGAGTTTTACATTTGCCATTTACTACACAAAATACAGAAAATGAAATAACTCAGTACAGTCGGTGCTGTGGATTGTCCCTCACTTCACACTTTACTCTTCTTTCCCCTGCCTCGGATTTTTTTCTTCATATGATACATTGTCTTATACTTTGATCAGAACATGACAAAACCCTCTAGTAGACAGCTTAAAAGAAGGAAATACCACCGTGGCTCTCAGTCCCAGAGTTTGTCCATGGTCATGTGGCCTGTTGCTTGACAGGCACACATGCAGACACACGTGGCAGTGAAGCAGTGGGGACCCAGGGTCCCAAGACAGCCTTCAGGCTCACTCCCAGGGACCTGCTTCCTCCATGCAGGCCCTGCCCCTACCTCTCCCAGTAGCCCCACAAGTGGGGTCTGGGCCTGCAACATGAACTTTAACATTCAAGATCCAAACTCCATTAACAGCAGTAGAAAGGGCTTTCTAGGAGGAACTGTCCTAGGAGGCGACCAGAAAGCCCATCCGGCATCAGAGACGGCAGTTCAGGTGGTATGAAAAACAGGTCACAACACCGGCAGCCTCGGAAGGAGAAAAAACAGATGCAAAGGGTGCGAGGAAGGACACTTGAGAAGACGACATAAATAATCAGAGAGTTTGGTGTCTCGCAAACTTCTGGTGGAGTTGTCATTTATTTCCAGAGGACTGTGGGTCTACATCAGGATCCCCACCACAGCTGCGCTGGTTGTGCCAGCCTTGCCAGCACACTCACCCTGGAGACAGCGTAACAGGAGACAGGGCAGGAAGAAGCAGAGTGAACTCTAGCTGAGGTTGTAGACATGCAGTGCCCCAGAGAGCCGGGCTCCTAAAGAACTCCTCCCAGCAGCAATGACAACTTGGTTCTGTAGGAAACAACACAGAGTTCACGAGTGGGTCACATCGTCTGCTGAGTCCTAACACTGCAGTCTAGGCAGTGTGCTCTGCTCTGCGACTAAAACACCACGGCACACTGGCCAGACCCACCACTCAAGTATGAATGCCTCTGTGCCTGTTGAGCTACCACTTTCTGAATCTGCAAGAACCACACTGAGGACATTCGCCCACGTTCCCTCTGACACAGAAAGACTAAAGGAAAACCACCCATGCATGCTTATTCCAGGGCCCTTGCAGTGCAATACAATGCAGGTGACATAGGTGGAATACTAAAGACCCCTTTGTGTGTTCACATGTTGTCCTTGTTCCTGGAACATTCTAGCACCAATCTTTTGAAGCTGCCTTCAATACTATATTATGGGTTGTTAAACACTTTCTGTGATCTTGGCAAAATCCTCACACTTCCTACCTGCCCTCCTTCACAAGGTATCAGTGATCAAACGTGCTGATACTGTTTTGGTTACAGAAAGGTGTGATGTCACTGATTTAAATTTTGAACAGTCCTGACAGAATCCAGACATCATAATGGCTCAGGTGTACTGAGTCTTTACCCAAATTCTAGGCTTAGTCCTTTGTTCTTTGAATACCCCAGTGTCACTTAAAAGGGAAAATCTCAATTTTCAGAAAAGTTAGCCAAGTACCCCTTTGTCTCTTCTTTCTGTTATGAATGTGCTAATTTACCAAATGTGTTTATACTTTGGCTATGATCTCAATCTTTACATTCCCTGGTCAAACGATGCTTATTCCAAAATTCGTGTAACCCCTAGCTGCTGTGCTCTGCCCATCTGAATCTTAATTTTCCGAAGCGTAGCACAGGGCCCACGGGCTGTGCGTGGCCTGTCCTGGCTCCCAGCACAGACTTCTGAAGGCTTTTGGTTAGCACACATGGACGTCAGTGGTCTCACCAGCCTGTTTTATTCTTTCACCTAAACTGTATGCTGCTGGGGCCTCTGGTATAATGATTGATCTGTATAGTTTTAACCTATTAAATGGATTCTTGATGATGGCTAAGTTTTGGAAAATTTAAATAGAAACCAAGCTTATGATGTAAAATATTCTTTTGCGAGTCCTCCCATTGTGAAATCACTTTGCTGGGAATAGGATGGTCAAATGGTCGGCTTACACCCGTTATCCATTAGGGGGCAGCTTCACCTTGAGTCTTAGAAGCAGGAGTCTTGGTTCCCACTCCTTCCTTCATTCCCCCAGCCAAGACGTAGCGGGAGTAGCGCTCTTTTAGCAGTTAAGTCAACACCTCTTTCATGTTTTACTTAGCATGTGTATAAATCTAGTTTTTCAAAAGCAAGGGCTCTGTATTTATACTTCATTGCTTAGCACACAGCCCTATTCAATATCATATCCTAAAATGAGTGAGTAGAATTAGAGGCTTAAAGGTATATTTTAAGGAAAAACTCCAATCTGTGATATCTTAAAGTTTAAATGTGTACACCCTTTGATCTAGCAGTCCTGCTCTCGTGCTTCTCACCTACAAGGATATTTGCACAATTATGTCAAAATATAGGTACAAGAACACTCACTACAGCATGTGTAATAGGTTTAAAAAAAAAAAAAACCTAAGCAGCTATGAGAGCATGAACTGAAGAACTGAAATACAGTTCTTCAAGAGAGTAAAATACTATATATACATATATATATACATATAAATATACATATATATACACACACTAAAAGAATCCAGGGGCTCTTTGTGTCCCTTTTCCTAGGAAGAGGCAAAAATGCAGTCCATTAGAATGTCCCTGGAGCCCCCTGCAGGAGGAAGGCCACCCACATGTAAATTCCATGTCACAAAATATTCTTGGGAATTTTTTTTTCAGCCACCTAAACATATAATCAGCATTTCACCATTTCTAGTTCTGGCTGAACAGAAGGAAGTCATAGCATTTTATGTGCTTCTTTTTTCTTTTTTTTTTTTTTTAACCTTTTATGTTCCTTTTTCAAATAAACCCTAAAAGGGCTGGAGATTTGACTCAGTGGCATCTCAGCCTGCCTTGCAAGTGCAAGGTCATGAGTTTGATCCCCAGTACTGCAAAATAAACCCTAAATTTTAGAAGTACACCGAATCCTGGCCCTAGAACAGATACAAATGTCAAAGAAATGAGTCCTGGTACTCACCCTCTCCTTTGACCTCACAGAGATCAAGGAACTCCCGAACCTTGAACTTGCCTGTAAAATATGCTGTGTTAATGTACATTTGCAGTATGTTATCATTTGAAAATAGAAAGGGCACTTTCTGGTAGTTTTTTCTTTAGTCCTTCAAGAAGTACTTACTTCAGGAGAAATCAGTACATATTGGGCCTAAAACAAATGGGAGAAAGAAGGGTGATTAATATCACTGTACACGTGGGGTTTAACCTATTTTGATTATACCTTCATGCTTACATTCCAGCATTTCCAGATTTACCCTTACAGATGTGCACATCCTTGAACTCTGTAAATCCTACTTAAAATAAATCAATCCCATTTATAGAAACCTAGCTCCCAGGAAAAATCAGATTATAAAATGTATATATGTGAACATTTGCCACTACCCGTAACAGTGATGACTGGTCGAAGTGACCAATACTCGTGCAAACCCTTCACACACTCCCTACCAGGGATCAAACTCCAGACTTGGCACTTGCCAGGGAGATGCAGCACCACTGAGCTACATCCTCACCCTTTATCATTTCTATAATGGTTAAATAAACTAGTTGATGGACAAAAATGCAACAGCTAATATATATACAAATTATGCTTAATATATACTTGATATAATTAGTTCAGCATAAGAATATCAGAGAAGAGGACTCATTTGAAGTACTGAGGACTAAACCCAAAACCTTGGCACTGAGCTACATTCACACCCTTTTATTTTCTCAGCCAGTCTCACTAAATCACTGAGTTACCCAGGCTCAACTTGAACTTTTTTTTTTTCTTTTTCTTTTTTGAGACAGGGTCTCACTTTGTAGTTCAGGCTGGCCCTCAGCTCACTATGTAGCGCAGGCAAGCTTCAAACTCAGCAATCCTCCTGTTTCTGCTTCCCGAGTGCTGGGATTACAGGCGTGAGCCACCACACCCGGCACTGTGGTGTGTGGTATTGATTGCTGGTGGGCGTGAGTCACCACACCCAGCATTGTATGTGGTTACCAGGGATTGAACTCAGGACCTTGCGCTTGCGAGGCAGGCGCCAGAACCACTGAGTTAAATCTCCAGCCCCCAACATGTACTTTTGATTTTCCTGCATCAGCCTCCCAGAGTATAAGAATTACAGGCCTCCACATGTGTCAAGAAAAATGGCCTTGACATTGGTTGAGTACCCATTATCCAGAACACATAGGACTGAAAGTGTTCTGGATTTTGTATTTTTCCCCTTTTGGATTTTGTTAGAATCTGTAACATGTACATACCTTGGAATTGGACCTAAATCTACACATGAAATTCACTTGTTTCATATAGAGCTTATACTTATTCATGGCCTGAAGATAATTTTACACAATACTCTTTTTGTGCATGAAACAGTTTCATGATGTGGATTTTTCCACTTGTAGCATCATGTTAGCACTCAAAAAAATTTCAGATTTTGAAACATTTTAGATTAGGAATACTCAATTTACATATTTTTAAAAACCAGGTTACAGAATCATACATAATATGATCAGTTGTTAATAACTACTGCAGTGTGTTTATTTTTAACAAAAAGTTTTAGCATCAGATCGTGACTTAAATCCTTGATCTGCCATTAGCAATGGGACTTTGAATAGATTTTCTCTAATCTTTAATCTCTTTATCTGTAATTGGGTATCAAAGCACTTCATCGCTATGATGTAGAATAAATTATATATAGTTCTTAGCATGTACAGAGTAAATGCACAACAGACAATAGCAATTTCCTAAGAAATAGACACTCAAGGTTAATGCACATTAGCTCTGCAGGAAATTGGGGGTACGTGATTTATAATTCTTTTCTTTGTACATTTTTGTTTTCTTAAATTTTCACAGCAAATTTTTTGAATTTTGTAACTTAAAAAAATTATTTTAATTAAAAACAGCAGTGGCCAAACGTTAGAGGTTGAAGGCCATATAACCTAAGGAAAGCCCCCCAGGAAAAAGAATCCAAGCAGTAAACAAGAAGCAAAGGGCTGGAAGGTTCAGGAACCCACAGCAGCCCTGGCCTGTTTTCTCTCTTCTGCCGTGGGGCCCTAGGCAGACGACAGGCTGTGACAGGGACAGGTGCTACCAAGTCGACCTGAACTGCACTCGAGAGCCGAACGCTGCCGGGCTCTGAGAACTGCGGGCCGCTGGGCCTGCCGACTCAGGAGCTCCCGTGTCCTGACCGGGGACCCCCAAGTTCAGACAAGGAAGGCTGCTCAATCCCAGGAGAGGGTAAGGGGGTGACGAAAGGACCGCCCTCCCGCTGGACTCGGTCTGTCAGTAGCCCGCTCGGCCGCGGACTCGCCCGGTGGTGAGGGCGTGGGGAGGTCAGCGCCCCCTCTGAACGCCGCTACCCTGAGGAGAAGCCCTCCCGACCGGAGCCTTCGGGAAGACTTCATGCACAACCAGGGATCACCGAGGGATTCTTCCCAGGGGGCGCCTCACCTTCTCCTCCGGGCACGGAGTTATCCAGGACTTGCATTTGCCTGTCATGTCGCCGAGGGAGGTGTGCTGGCCGTTGTATATATAAACTCGCCCATCCTCTCCGCCAAGCAGCCCAGGGGTTGCGTCTGTGATCCTCAATGGGGCCGACATGATAATTTCATCTGCAAACAACAAAATCTCCTCTGCCTTCTTTTCCCTATTCCGCTACTGGATCCCGACCCAGCTTCCCACACATAAGTAGCATTGCCTGTAAGCTGACTGCCCGGGTTCCCCACCAGCACAGTGGAAGGACTGTTTCCATCTTGTCCTTCCTCTGTCACAGCTGGCGCGCTGACCCTTACGCGCCGTCTTCCAGTGCACCTCACTCTTACGCGTCCGGTTTTGGTCTTGTCTGGACTGTCAACTACGAGGGCAGAGCCTGGTTCATCCGGTTAGAGGCCTGGCTCATGGGGCAGGGGCACTCCACGCTCGGCCACGTGCGCCCCTCTTACCCACGCCGTCACTGTTCAGGTCGCTGAGGTGCAGAACCCCGCCAAAGCGGGAGAAGCGCCGGTCCCCGCTGAAGCTGCCGAGCAGGGCCGGCTCCGCACCCTGCGCCAGCGTGTACATCCGCGTGGTCCCTCCTTGGTGCAGCGTCATGGTCAGGAAGGCCATCTTAGACTTGTCATCTGAAACCAGCCACAGGGCCCGCGGGCATCACGGGGGCGACCACAGGACACAACACCCTGCTCTGGTCTTGTGCTGTGAACCTGGGGGGACGCAGCGTACTCAGAAGCACACACCACATTCGCCGTGGCTGGCCTCTCCCGCAGGGGCCTAGGAGTAGCTCGGGACTGAGGTGTCAACCGCTCCCATCAGGACCGTTCCCACCCCCCTTAGTCGGTTTCCCACACAGCCACTTTATTTTCCATCACAAGCTGCCTGTCTCTCCTGGTTTACAAATTCAAATGTGAGCGGATTTTGCATGAAGTGCAGGCTCTTCCCAAAGCCTTTCAAAATCCAACGCCTAAGGCGAGTGTGCTGATTTGGCCCCGCCCCCTCTCACTCACGCTCCGCCTTTAAACATAACCCTCAAACCGGGGTGTGTCTGCACTCCGGGCCTCCACACAAAGTGCCTCTACCTGGGCAGGAACGTCTCCTCCCAAACCTTTCCCTGCCCCCTTCAGGGCCCCCACCAGCCTGTTCTTCCTCCAGAAGTTGGTTCGGCGCCCTCCGGAAGCCCTTCCCATCTCGCTGCCCAGAATAGGTAGCACTGCCAGTGCCTTCATCAGAGCCCACGCAGGCAGCCCCTGGTCCTGCTCACTTGGGTCCCTTCTGTGTGACCCAGTCTACTCCATAAGTGGTGGGCCGCGTCTGTCTATCCGTCCACTCTGCCTGGCATGCTGCCTGGAGCTACACAGCATTCAACATTTCAGTTTGGGGGGGGTTGTTTTTAATGAATTGAAACAACTTCAAAACTAGTTAGATTTTTACCTGTAACCTTTGGGGAACACAACTTTGACACAACACAGTAGCTTCTTCAAAAAAGAATAATAGGGGCTGGAGATTTAGCTCAGCGGTTCTAGCGCCTGCCTGGCAAGTGCAAGGTCCCTTGTTCAATCCCTGGTAACCACATACAACAATGCCAGTCATGGTGGCTCACACCCACCAGCAGTCAGTACCTCATACCACAATGCCAGGCATGGTGGCTCACACCTGTAATCCCCAAAGTCAGGAGGCGGAGGCAGGAGGATTGCTGAGTTTGAGGCTTCCCTGAGCTACATAGTGACCTCAGGGCCAGCCTGAACTACAAAGCAAGACCCTGTCTCAAAAAAAAAAGAAAAAAGAATAATGGCATCTGTCTGTGGGTGGGTCAGACTATTGGTCCTCTGAGACTTTCTGTGAACAGACTGCGGTGGTGGTGGTAACTTTTACACCAGTCTGATCATTTTGTGTGTGCAGCTGACATGACAGTTGTTTATGGCAGGTCATCTACCAGAAGGGACTGAGGGCCCCAAGCAGAGTTGTGATGACAATGAGAAATGACAGGGAAAAAAAAAAAAACCCACGAGATATGAGTCCTTTTCAAAGCTCAGGGCTCTGGGCATTCTGACAATATAGTATGTGACTGATCCAACACAGTTCCCCTAAGGGAAAGCACAATAGCTTATATTCAGAGTCAAGTCCAGAGTATCGAGAAAAGCTGAAATGAGGAAAATCTTCCCCTTCTTCATCTACCTCCTGCAGGGAACATGAGCCTCTGAAGTGACAGCAACATGGAGTCCCTGAGCTGTCTGCTTCCAGCCTGTCCTTCCACAGACTGGAGGTCTGAGCTCCTCCCTGCAGGACGGCCATCACCACTGACTGTGCTTCTTTTCACATTTCTTCAATCTTTAATATCTGCTATTAAAAAGAACGCTACAGGGGCCAGAGGGTTAGCTCAGTGGTTCCGGCGCCTGCCTCGCAAGTGCAAGAACCTGAGTTCGAACCCCGGTAACCACATATAATGCTGGGTGTGGAGACATGCCCACCAACAATCAACACCGCATACCACAATGCCAGACGTGGTGGCTCACGCCTGTCATCCCAGCACTCGGGAGGCAGAGACAGGAGGATTGCTGAGTTCACGGCAGCTTGCCTGGGCACCATAGTGAGCTCAGGGCCAGCCTGAACTACAAAGCGAGACCCTGTCTCAAAAGCAAAAAAAAAAAAAGAATGCTACAGGGGCCGGAGGGTTAGCTCAGTGGTTCCGGGCACCTGCCTCACAAGCGCAAGGTCCTGAGTTTGATCCCTGGTAACTACATACAATGCCAGGCATGGTGACTCATGCCCACCAGCAATCAATACCACATACCACAGTGCCGGGTATGATGGCTCCGCCTGTAATCCCAGCACTCGGGAGGCAGAGGCAGGAGGATTGCTGAGTTCGAGGCTTGCATGGGCTACATAGTGAGCTCAGAACCAGCCTGAACTCAAAGTGAGACCCTGTCTCAAAAGAAAATAGAACGCTACAATAAATCCTTCCCCACACTTCTATTTGCACAGGGCCATGGCCATCTGCCTGCTAGGCAAGGCCTCAGGTCCCCACCCCGTGGCCTCTTCTGCTGGGACCAGGTTTGAACCTGCCATGCAGGCCCACACCCTCCTGCAGGAAAGCCAAACCCATGTCTAGCTTTCGGGGCAAAACTCAGAAAGCTTACATGCTGCTGCCCCCCACTGGAACTGTCTCCAACCCAGAAATAGCAGTTCCTGTGTTTTAACAGGTACAAAGGTACAGGAGAAAGGAGGAATAGGTAGGTACTGTCATAAGTGTCCAGCAGGATGACTATAGTTAATGTATATTCCCACATAGCTAGATGAAAGGTTGTTTTTTTTGTTTTTGTTTTTGTTTTTGTTTTTGAGACAGGGTCTTGCTTTGTAGTTCAGGCTGGTCCTGAGCTCACTATGTAGCCCAGGCAAGCCTCGAACTCAGCAATCCTCCTGCCTCTGCCTCCCGAGTGCTGGGATGACAGGCGTGAGCCACCATGCCCAGTGATAAAACGTTTTTAAGTCCTCTGGCCACAAAAAAATGATAACTGTATAAGGTGATGGATATTCTAACTACCCTGATTTATTCATTACATGCCATTATAATTGTGCCCTGTAAATATATATTAGCATGTGTCATCAAAATAATTCAAGGACAGAAATGTAGTAGCTCTATGGTAGAACACTTGCCTAGCTTGTGCAAGGCTCAGGGTTCAATCCCCAGGATTGCAAAAAAAGAAAAAAAATATATTTATCTATATACCTATATATATAGAGAGAGAACCATTTAAATGATTCAGAAATCAGTTTCTCAAATGGTGAGAGCTGTCATTATCCTCAAACACCAATTACTCATCACATTCTCTTAGAAAAGCATATATTTTAGAATAACTTCATCAAAAGCCTTTTTCAAATTCTCTGAATTGTAGAGCAAAAGGATTCAGGTACTTTAAAATGAACGTAGCCACTGAAAACACCTCTACCTGATATGAAAAATGAAGGATTATGACAGATATTTTAGACAGCTAAAACAAAAAACAACAACAACAACAACAAACCCGGGCAGTGCTTTAGCCTTTCTGTATTATTTATAAAAGTAAGAACCTTAGTTTCTAAAAGGGCCATATCTGGGTCTTGGTGAATTCCCAAATCCTGGAGTCGTGTGGCAGCACAAAGGCCCTAACACAATGCTCACACCTTCCATGGAGGGTCATTGCATTTCAGACCTTGGCCGGCTTTGTTTTGTCCTCAGGAACGCCCCCCCCCCCCACCAGGGTTTTACCGGGGAAGAGGGTTTGGGATTGTGTAAAGGCAGAGTGTTCTAGTTATTTCTCATGTGTAAGTTTTCCCTTGGGGGCAGCTGCAAAGCTGAGCTTTCACAGGTGCACCTCACACAGCTGGTCTCTCCAGCAAGACACGGGAAGGGACCTGACTGGACAGTGGGCACACGGGGACTTGGCAAGGCTGTTGGGGCATCTTTTGCATATGAACATTATAAAAGATGAAATATTCAAAAGTAGCATAAAGGAAAAGATTTATATACTTATGTATTTCGGGGAGACACATAGGGAGCAGAGATCCATTTATCACACATTTTAAGCAAAGGAGATTTGGCCTATTGCAAAATTTTAGACTCTGCTTCTTTTCACGTTGCTATGATCTTTAACATCTGCTATTAAAAAGAACTGCAATAAATCCCTCCCCATACTTCTATTTGTGAAGAACAGTTTCTTAGAAGTGGTCCATACTGCATCCATGGGAATGAGTATTTTTGTTTTGTTTTGTTTTTGTTCTGTTTTTTTTTTTTTTTTTTTTTTTTTGAGTCAGGGTCTCACTTTGTAGTTCAGGCTGGCCCTGAGCTCACTATGTAGCCCAGGCAAGCCTCGAACTCAGCAATCCTCCTGTCTCTGCCTCCCGAGTGCTGGGATTACAGGTGTGAGTCACCACACCCAGCAGGAATGAGTATTTTTAAAGTCAGTATCACCAAAACACTTCCTACAGAAGGCCAGGGCCTTCACTTCCCACAGTGTCTGACCACCGCCTCAGCTGTGCCATCACCAAGAACAATCCTTTTCCTCCTGAAATCACCTTGTCCTCACTATGAAGCACCCCAGACCCCCACAGGGGCATAAAGTAAGCAAAACAATGGTTGACTAAAATACATTCTCAGAACAGACCTATTCTCAATGAACTAATAAAATCCTCAGCTCCCAACATCAGTAGATTAGAGACTATAAAAAGTTATCTCTGTGAGAATCTGTAGATGTAAATAAATGAGTTCTAGAATGCATGATAGATTTTATGAAATAGGAAATATTCAAAGGGAATGTGGCAGGGGAAAGTAATGAGGGGAAAGAATAAATATGATCTGAAAAGAAAAAGAAAGCATATGTATATAGGAAGAGGGAGTTGTAGGGTGGGTAGGGATATGGGTAAAAATGAGAATTAACTCATGTCCTATACTGGTACATATTCCCCAATGTTGAGTGTGATTGTGAGCTGTATATAAAATGTACCAATAAAGAATTCAATTTAAAAAATATCATTTCAATAAGCGTTTGAAATAGATATTATAATACCTATTATATGTGGCAGAGGGGTTAAATAACTCCAAAGTTAACACAGCCCACTACATCAAAAAAAAAAAAAAACTATATAAACCCAGTTCTTTGTTCTGTAGTACTGGAGATTGAACCAAGGGCCTTCTCCGGAGCTACATGCCCAGCCTCATTTTTTATTTTGAGTCAAGGTCTCATTAAGTTGCCTGGGCTGAGCTCGAACTTGCAATTCTCATGCCTCAGTCCATTTACAAGTATGTGCCAGCATGCCCAGCTTAAATCCAGTGCTGTCTGGGCCCCGATCTCATACGATCTCATACTTCTCAGCCAGTGAGACATGGTCAGGGACCCCCGTGACCAAAAGAAACAGGGACAGGGCCCGTGACCTACCTCGAGTCGGGGCCCCGACCAGCAGCACTTGTGTCAGGCTCCCATTGATCATGACGCGGCCGCTCGACAGGGACGTGCCCAGTTTCCCCATTGCCTGTGAAATGCGACAGCTCAGTTCCACGCAGCTGACAATTCCCTGGTACCGTCCACTGCCTCGGGGAGGAGAGGTCGCCATACCTTGTCCCCAGAAATGGAAAATCCACTTTGGGGGCTGGGCGGGAAGTAGCCGTACACCTTGCCAAGGCTCTGGGTGTCCTGGTGCCTGTGGAGCGAGCGGCCTGGCCTGAAAGAAGCAGTGGGCCGAACTCAGGGCACAGCGGCCCACCCCCCTCAGGCTTCCCATGTGCCCACCCTGTGGTGCTGGTCCTGGAAGGTGCGACCACTGGAGTTGATCCCAGGGGCATCCGGGCTTTCCCGGTCCCTCGGCCACCATTCTGCCTCCCCCTGACAACGAATAGGGAAACACTACTGCCCTCGGCAGAGTGGTGCTGATGTCTTAGATTCGTGGACCCCAGAACGGCACTGTATTTGGAGACGGGGTAAAGAAGCGACCAAGTTAAAATGAGGCCACTGAGTGGGCCTCATCCTGTCTGACTAGCGTCCTAGGGGAGATGAGGACAGAGATGGCCACAGAGGGAAGACACAGGCGAGGCCAAGGGAGAGGCATTAGGAGAAACCAACCCTGCCGGCACCTCGATCTCAGACTTCCAGCCCGCAGAACTGGCAGACAATAAAAACCCTCTTTGTGCCATTAGCCTGTGGAACTTTATTATCTCAGTCCTGGCAAACTAATATATTTACTGATTATAATGCGCACCTTAGGTGGAGAAGCGGTGGACTGCCAACCTCCGCTTGTCCTCCAAGGGCAAGAGTACCCTCCCCGCTCTGCCTGTGCCCACTCGGCCCAGGCCCGCAGCCCCAGGCACCATCGGGGCTGTGCCCAGTGGCTCCAGGCCCGTGTCAGCCTCACCTGCTGGCATCCTTCCAGGTCGGGCTCCCCACCAGCAGCAAGGTGCTGTTGTTCACGGCGACGCCGTGAAGGGAGTAGCCGAACCAGGCGAAGTCCTCCTCGCCTCGCACCAGCCAGTCAGCCGCCTCCACGCTCAGCTGCCCTGGACAAGACAGCAGCCCCATTACTCAGCGAGGGCCGCGTGGGGCTGAGGAGAAACAGGCCCGTTGACTGAGCTTGCGCCAGGAATCTTAGATTTCATACTGATCCCCACATCAGACGCAGAGCCCACATTTTAAACCTACATAAGCTCTAGAGCTCCTGTCTGCGTTGTAGAGCTCAGTTCCCTCTATTTAGAAAGACCCTCCCTGCACAGGTCAGAGCACCCCAAGAGGCCCACAGTCCTCAACCGCCTTAGCATTGCTGCTTCCGTTGGAGAAAGGAGAACAATAACCTGCTGGCTCCTCAAGATCTGCAAGAAGAAAATGGGTCCCTTTTTGGTTTTTTTTGGTTTTTTTTTTGTTTGTTTTTTTGAGACAGGGTCTCACTTTGTAGTTCAGGCTGGACCTGAGCTCACTATGTAGCCTTGAACTCAGCAATCCTCCTGCCACTGCCTCCCGAGTGCTGGGATTACAGGTGTGAGACACCACGCCCGGCACTGTGGTATGTGGTATTGATGGCTGGTGAGCGTGAGTCACCACACCCGGCACTGTATGTGGTTACTGGGATTGAACTCGGGACCTTGCGCTTGCAAGGCAGGTGCCAGAACCACTGAGCTAAATCTCCAGCCCCGAGTCCCTTTTTATATATTCAGAAGCTCCACCCACATCACCCGCACCATCTGCAAGACCGTTGGAAAGTCTTAGAGACGATGTACAGAAGAAAAGGACATCAAGAGAAATAGCGGACAGACTGGGAGCCACATCTCTGTCCCTCCCCCCTGGGGCTGTACCTTTGTCACTCCGCTGGGGGCCAGAATAAAATGCAGCCACCATGCCTCTCTGCTTCCCTCCGCCTGGTGCAAAAGGCGAGCCAATCACCAGGTCAGGTTCGCTGTCTCCACTCACATCTGAAGCCAGGAGCGTCCAGCCCAAGTTACAGTAGACATCCTGGGGGAACCAGGAACACATGGGCTCAGCCCTGGAGGCACACGGGGTACAGGGTCCAGGCTCCTGCCCCCGACCAAGGTGCCAAACCTACCTGGCAGGAGATAGTAATGTCAGGAGAAGAGGACAGTCTTCCTAGTTTGGAGCCGAAGTAGATGTACACGGCGCCCTAGTTGAGGACAGTGAGACCAGAGACTCAAGCGGGGACAGTCACCATGAAAGGCAGAGAGCAGGCTGACTGTGGAAGGGAGCTCAGTGCTTCACTGACCCGTCCTACAGCTGCTGGGCTGATGGCATTCTGGAAAACCTGTCCCTTCCATCAGCATGGGAGCCCCCAAAGCAGGACCTGTCATTATCTTTCCCTCCCAACATCACACTCAAGGTCGGTCAGCTCACTGCACGGTGGTTTGCAGGGTGACTCGCTTGACTGCTCCCTCCAAGGCCCGGCCCCCCGTCAGTCTCTTCCCTGAGGTCTCCCCACCCAGCTTGCCACACACCTGAGGAACACACCACACATGGTGTCTGTACCACTCGCTGGCCAGGGGACACACCGTGCTGTGTCTGTGCAATGAGTCCCTTTCCACCTTGCCTGTCTCTGTCCCTTCTGACTCGACAAGCATTTGCTTTCCATCATGAGCCATGGTCTAGGCACATGGTGCCACGTAGGACCTTTCCCTGCTCTCTCCGGAGCTGGTGGACAGATGATTGGGATGAGCCATGGTGGGTACAGAAGGCACAGAATGCAGCAGTGATTGGCACCACCCCAGGGTGAGGTAACAGCCTCCAAGAAAGGACACAACAGGAGCTGGGCAAGCAAAGGTCTCCCAGTGAGAGAGAGCCTGCTGGGTGGGCTCAGGAGGTGACAGAAGGTTCTGGAAGTAGAATGTGGGGCGGGTAGGAGACAAAAGGTCACACAGCACCCAGGGCTTGGGCCGTGCAATGGGGTGAAGAACAGGGGGAAACACCCCATGGTCAGTGCCCAGAATCTTGGCTCTTGGGAAGAAAAGTTCTGGGCATGAAAGGCAAGCCCTAAAGAGCCACATCCCTGCAGTAACAGCAGCAAGCTACATATCAGCTGCCATGTCTGTCTCCTTTGGTAGCTTTCACCGTGGGGGAGTGTGGAAAGAAAGAGCGAAATACTCGGTGGAAACGTGAAACCACGAATCCAAAGGCCAGGGGATGGATGCTGTGTGGTGGTAACATGAGTGCACATCGGGGACCAACTAGGGGCCCGAGCTGGCACCCAGGGGGCCCCTGCTCTGCTCCAGGCTCTCCCCACAGGGCTCCCACCGCACTCCACTTCCCTCACCGTCCAGCCTTACTTTATAGGTGAGCTGCTCGGAGCCCACCGAGGGTGCACCCACGGCCAGGTCAAGCACCCCATCCTTGTTAAAGTCCAGCACAGCCACGGCCGAGCCGAAGCGACCTGAGGGCTGAAGAGGCATAGGTTACTTCCTGGGCTCAGCCCAGCCTGGGCAGAGCTCTGAGACTCCCTAAGGAGAGATCCCAGCTGCCAACCGCCCAGCCGGTGACAGCAGCAGGGCAGCTCTGCCCTGGGGGTCGGTGGTACATCTGTCTACCTTGAGGGGACACCAGGGAGCTGGAAAACAGATGGATCCACCTGAAATGGGTCTCATGCTTTCTAGCCCAGAGCAAAACACTGGACTTCCCTCAAAAGTGTCCCCAGTAAGCATCATACGTGTCAGTAACTGTCACTGGGTGGACGCTCGGCATATTTTAGAGCCACACTGCCCAGTGCAGTAGCTGTAGCTACACGTGGCTAGTTGAGATAATCAGCTCTGAAGAGTTACAAATTCAGGTCTTTAGTCATGCTGGCCACCCTTAAGAGGCTCCAGAGCCAGCATTAGTGGCTCCCAGACTAGATAGCGCAGCTCTAGAACAGTCCTGTCACACCGGAAGTTCATTCTTCCCACACGGGAACGTCTGCTCATGCACTGTGGTACACTGCTCTCAGCACTTAACAGGGATTAAGGTGGGAACTGTCCCCGTGCTGCCTCCGTTTCCGGATGGAAAACTCACTCTCTTCTGTGACAGTTTTCTTCCTACTGTGATTTCCTACACACTTTCCTCCTTCCACTGTCTAAAATCCTAAAATTAACCCATCAGTTCTCCAGTTCTGGCGTACCTGTCCCTCAGAGCCACTCCCAGCGAGGCTGGCCACACGGCCTGTGTCCCAGTGGCCCATCTGTGACTCGTGTCTTTCCCTTCACTGTGTCAGTGGCGCATGGGAGCGCGGGAACCTGACACACCGGAAGACTGCTTGGGGACAGAGCACAGGGGGGCAGGGTGGGGACGTGTGGGGACAGTTCCTTTTGTCGCCCACAGCTGTGCTGTCAGGACCTGCCTGTCTGAGCAGCCGCGGCACTGGGTGTCCCTCCCAGCCCTCCTGTAGGTCAGAGCGCAGGCTGACGGCACCTGAGCCATGTCACTGAGGCCCCTCCTCACTGCCTGCAGGAGCACAAGGGCCGTGCCGAAAGGTGTCTGAAGGGGGCGCTGCAGGGCAGCATGAGCAACAGGAATGGGCTCATTTATTCTGCAAAGTTTTCATGTGGTGTCAGGAGGCTCCAAAACAAAGGACAGCCTGTGAGACCACGGCACCTCCTGCCCCGGCCCGGCTTATCCCACACGTCGGAACTGGGGCTGCTCTCCCACAGCCTAAACTGGACCATCAAGCCCCAGGCATCACCTTACTTTCTCTTCACAGTACTAACTCTGAAAGGAGAAGCACCTGCCCAGGAACAGAACCACAGACTGAGCCCGAGTGCAGGCTGCCGGCCCCAGGCGAGGGGACGTGTGTGCCATGCTCATGCCCATGCCAAGCCCAGTCCGCATCTCCAGAGCCCCCTCCTCCTCCATCGCTGCCAGCAAGTTCTGCCCACACTGCTGTCTGCACAGGTGAGGACTGAGGCCCTGGTGAGCCCTGTGGACCCAGCAATTACAGAGAAATTAACGCTCAGGTCTGCAAGGAACAGCGTGTCTGCACAGGTACCATGAGTTCCTTCTGGTGGCAAATAACCACTCCAAGCAAAGGAGTGGAGCCTGACACTCTGGGACGCCACCGACGGCCATGTCTTGATGTGGTTGTTTCATTTTCCCACTAACGCTCCGTAGTTATGCAAGGTATCAAAATAGGGGACCTGGGGAAGGGTCTGTGGGAACTCCATGTGGACTCGACACTTTGCTGTGCTTCTGAAGGTCTCAGAAAGTCATACATGTGCTTTATATAATCGCAACATCGCATCCTAACTGGCCACTCAAGCAGCTCTGGAGAGCACTTGTGTTTTAGGAAGCCATGAAATACTTGAAGTGAATGATATATGAGCTGAATGATATGAATGTGCTTTTACAAACAAAAAGTCACCACACAATATAGGCCACCAATGGGGTTCCTGTCACAGCTTGCTCATCCCGGGACACAGGCAATGGCCTCTTCCGCTCTAGAAGACAAGGATGGCTTGGGCCTCACCTGGGAGCCCTCCAGGACCCGGTGCGCCTCCTTGTCCAGATCCAGGTCGATGGGAGGCAGCCCCTGGTCGCCGCCATAGATCAGGTACACACGCCCGACCTGGAGGTGGCCGGGGCGGCTGTAGCCAGGCGCACCCACCACGAGGTCACCGTGCCCATCTCGGTTGAGGTCCGCTGAGGCCATGGCCCTTCGGGAAGAAAAGGACTCGCGGTAGTCACCACAGAGCAGGGCGGTGAAACTGCCTTGCTGCCTCTTCCTTCTTGAAACCCACTCTTGAATTTTCTCTCACTGACTTCCGGACGCTGGTGATATTCCCCTCCTCGGTCGTGGAGGGGAAGCCGGACACAGCACGGCCTCCGGGCACCTTGGGACCTCAAAACTTCACAAAGCGTCACATCTCCCAGGCTCCCTGAGGTCAGAGAACAATCGCGGCCCCAGCTGCTTTCTGATCTGCTCAGCTCAGGTCAGTGTCATGCATTAAGGACGAGCCTACGTTTATTTCCACCAGACCTACACAGTCCTCCTTTACTGGGTCAGATTGAGCACCCAGTATGTTTAGTGGATACGTCTGGAGGGGGCTCTAGCATTTGACAGAGGTGGAGAACCAGAGCCAGAGGTCCGGAGGTCACTGTCAAGGCTGGCAAGTCCAAATGCCAGGTGTCTGCTCTAGCTCTCGTGGCCCCACAGAGAACAAATGGCAGGATGGGGGCAGAGAGCAGAGACGTTTCAAGGGCCCTGCTGCCTGTGGGACGGGCAGGCACCTCGGGAGAGCCACTGACTTCTGTCTCTCTGATGCTCGGGTTGGCTCGCAGTGGCCCCCTGGAAAGCCCTGGGCAGCTGCCCATATGGCTACCAGCCCTGCAGCCAGCCTTCCTTGTCCCTTTCAGGAAGTTGCCCAGGAATCATCGATGGCAAGTGGATAGAAGGACAGGGCCATAGTTCACCTCTCCAGGCTTCTGTGCCAGAGCAGAACACATCAGGGGTCCGAAAAGGAAGGACTGGCAGTAAACAGCTCTGAGAAAATGTGTGTCATCCAGACTTAAGGAATGTGCTTTTAGTAAAGACATATCACCAAAAACTCCAAAAAAACAGTCACTTTTGTATACTTGGGCCAAGTTTTAGACAGATTTTAAAATCAGAGGAATCTCTAACAATCTCTCCATAAAAGTATATATATTTAAATCATTGTTACAGCCCTCTGCTTACATTTTTCTAATGTCATTAAATTACCACAAAAAAAGAAATCAGTGACAACATATCCCTAAGACAACTGGAGCTTTACAAATACTCTGTAAAAATAAAACTTTATCAAAATTATTCAGCAAAGGGCCAGAGATTTAGCTCAGTGGTTCCGGCGCCTGCATCACAAACTCAACATCCTGAGTTCGATCCCAGTAACCACATACAACAATGCTGGGCGTGGTGACTCACACCCACCAGCAATCAATACCACATACCACAGTGCTGGGCTTGGCGGCTCACACCTGTAATCCCAGCACTCGGGAGGCAGAGGCAGGAGGATTGCTGAGTTCCAGGTTTGCCTGTGCTATATAGTGAGCTGAGGGCCAGCCTGAACTACAAAGCGAGACCCTATCTCAAAAAAAAAAAAAAAAATTATTCAGCAAAATGAAAGCTCTTTATATTTAAACATATTTGACCAATTTTGAAAAAGATCACTTCATCTTTAAAATAGCTTATCCACTGTATTATTTTTCTGATGATGAATTCATTAGAAAATAAGGCATTAACAGATATCATCTGTAATTAAGTGAATGAAATAAGGATGGAAACATTCTCAAGGCAGAGAAATATACATACCAACCAAGCCTGGCATAGGGCAAGGACAGGAAGTAAGATGCTGAGGGGGTGGAGATGTGCTTCAGGGGGTGCTGGGAGCTGCCCGTAAGCATGGTCCGGAGGCTCCTTTCCAAATTCTGGTACACAAAGGTTACAGAATCCTGAAAAGAGTTATCGAAGATAGGTAAAGACACAGCATATCAACACCTATTGGACCTCTATAAAGGAAACAAGTTTTTACAAGTGTTAAAAAATAAAATATTGATTCTATCAACTAACAAGGTCACAGAGGCCAGGAAATGAGAGGGACATCGCCATCCTACCCATGGTTTGCAGAGGCACAGCGGGCAGGTCTGGTATGGGAAGGCTGATCCAAACCAAGTTAGGAGTCTGCACCGATCTGTAGAGGCTAGCTGAACAAAGTCATCTTTGTGGACTTGAGATTGAGAAAAGACTAGTTTGCAAGATCTGGAACCACAACAGCAGTTGCATATATGGATCTGTTTTTCTCCAAACAGACAAACCATCACCAAGATGTCAAATGTCCTCTAAATCACACGCATAGTAGAAGCCATTGTACGTGGTGTTAATCTCCAGAAACAGGTGGCATGGAGGCCACAGCCAGAAGCTGAGGCTAGACAGGGGCATGGAAGGCGTAAGGCCCTCAGCTTGGAGCACTGAACTCCCTTAATGTGTCCCTGCACACTCCGGTATCAGAGCAAGCCAGCTGGACACTATAACCAACTGAGCTAGGAGGTGGCAGCTTGAAATCCACCAAGTAACACAGGAGGTAATGAGACCCCAGGTCCACACCAAAGCAGAGCAGAATCCTGCAGCGTTTGAGTTCTCGGTGACAGCCATGTTTTCTGGAGGAAGGTGGACTCTCAGGGTTGTTCCAATTTGCATTTCTCTCAGGGCCAGCACTTCTGGCCAGTTTCCATGTGTCTATTGACCATCTGTACCTCTGTAGAATATCTATTAATTTCAGCTGCCGCTTTTTGATTGGGTCTTTTATTTTGAGGGGTCTACTTTTTTTTTTTTTTTTTTTTTTTTGCCTTTTGAGACAGGGTCTCGCTTTGTAGTTCAGGCTGGCCCTGAGCTCACTATGGTGCCCAGGCAAGCCGCCGCGAACTCAGCAATCCTCCTGTCTCTGCCTCCCGAGTGCTGGGATTACAGGCGTGAGCCACCATGCCCGGCTCTGTGGTATGCGGTTTGATTGTTGGTGGGCGTGAGTCTCCACGCCCAGCATTATATGTGGTTACCGGGGATCAAACTCAGGACCTTGCACTTGCGAGGCAGGCGCCAGAACCACTGAGCTGACCCTCCGGCCCTTGAGGGGTCTACTTTTGTTGAGTTGTTTAGATACTCTAGAGACTAGTCTAAGGAGAAGGTGACATATTTTTCTCCATTTGGTAGATTGTTTCTGTTGGGTGTGTCCACTGCTGTGCAGAAGCATTTCAATTTGATCTGATCCCATTTGCTGATTCTGGATAGTTTTCCTTGTGTGAGCAGGGTTCTACTCAAAGTCCTTACCTATGCCCATGTTTTCAAGAGTTGCACTTACTTTACCTCCAGCAGATTAAGTATTTCTGTTTTAATATCCTGGTCTTTGATCCATTTTTATTTTGTTTTAGTCCCTGGTAACATCCTTTTACCCTACTATGGTATTTGGTGCGTTCTACCCATGTGTAGTTATATTTTTATCTGTCACTCTTATTAGATAGGAATCTAAAGGTTGGACTATTTCCATTCACAGTAGTGTGCAGTCTCACATAAAAAATTATGCCATGGATATAATGGTGTCCTTCACCACAGGGCCACACACAGTGGGCCTTCATGGTGTCACAAGTGAGGCTCAGACCAAAGCAGGGCTGATCAGAGCCACCGTGGGCTCCACCAACTTGACAAAGGCCAATGAGGTCTTGACATATGGCATCTCTAGAACAAGCCACGTTGAGACCATTCACTGGCTCGAGCTCACTGGCACGAGCCCAGGTAACTTTCCCTACATCATTCGTATCCAGGGGGGCCACAGTGAGGCCACAAAAGCAGCACCATGCGCCTCTGTGTCCATCAAAGTAAAGGTTCTCACCGGGGTCCAGGAATCCACGCTGTAGAATACACCTCTTTCCGTATAGTTTATGTTTTTTCCACTGTGTCTGGTTACAGATGCAGTAAAATTCCTATGGAAATCACTTTTCTGGGCTTTTGAGCTGTTGAAAAGACAGGAATGAGATAGCTAAGATTGAGAAAGTAACCAACCACCTGAATGACTGAGTTGAAGCATATAGTCATGTTAACCACAGCTTAAAAGACGCCAGAATCTCGACATCTGCAGGTCAGAGAAATGACACAAAAGCAAGACTATCAGAAGAATCTTCCAGTAAAACCTTTTAGTAAACACATTCCAAAGCTTAAAAATCTCTCCTAGTAATAAGTGCTATTTCTAAGCAGGCGGCACTCAGTGGTGGAAGGTGTGTGGAGCATCTGCATTGCCCTGGGTGGATCCCCAGCACCACCACCAACGCCAAAAACCAAAAAACCCTAACACTTTCTGTAGTCTCAAATCTCTTTAGTAAGAACAGGAGAATTCAAACTTATTACTAAAAATTAAAGATAGTTTAATATCTCACATAAGAGAAACAGGTCTGGGCCAGAGATTTAGCTCGGTGGTTCCAGCAACTGCCTAGCAAGCACAAGGTCCCTGGTTCAATCCTGGGTAACCACATACAACAATACCAGGCATGGTGACTCATGCCCACCGGCAATCAATACCACATACCACAGTGCTGGGCATGGTGGCTCACGCCTGTAATCCCAGCACTCGGGAGGCAGAGGCAGGACAATTGCTGATTTCGAAGCTTGCCTGAGCTACATAGTGAGCTCAGGGCCAGCCTGAACTACAAAGCAAGACCCTGTCTCCAAAGAGAGAGAGAGAGAGAGAGAGACAGACAGACAGAGAGAGAGAGAGAGAGAGAGAGAGAGAGAGAGAGAGAGAGAGAGAGAGAAACAGGTCTATGGCAAGTCAGGAAAGCAATATGCCAAATACTAGAATGCATTTGAGAATACATACTCCAATACAAATTCTCCAAGTCGGATATTTTAACCAGTCTGTAAAGCAGATGCCCAGAGGAGCCAGAAAACCTTCCAAAATGGTAAAGCAGAAACCAGCAGCGGCCACGACTGCAGACTCCGTGGCAAAGGCCGGCAAAGGCAGGACCCTGACAGCCGCAGCTGGCGAGCCCGCACTGTGCAATCCCATGCCTTTGTTTTGCAGTACTGGGATTGAACCAGGACCTGCACTGAGCTACTTCCCCAGGCCTTTGTAAATTGTTATTTTCAATGCTGACAGAATCTCAAGAACTGTCCGGGCTGAGTTCAAACTTGCCATCTTCTCACCTCAGCCTCCCAGAGTATCGGGGTTACAGCCACGCGCCACACCACTCAGCAGACCAAACCTACCCACAGCAATGAGGGTTTATCTGAACCTTTCTGCACCTTTAAAATTCCCCTGAAGTGTGAAGATCATTCTTTTCAGGACCACTCACACAGCGCCCTCTTTTTAAATTTCTGATATTTGCTCCCCTTAAATATCTCACCATTTCTTTCAGCACTAAATTTCTAAATTCCTCTTGAGGGTCCTGAGCTGGGACCCCTGTGGCACGTCCCCAGGTCACCAAGCATCCTCCTGCCCGGGATTCACAAATGCTCGCTGACTCGTTCTGTCCCCAGCCGCCTGCCTGCCACACAGTCCACGAGCAGCAGGCACCTGTTCACAGTGCTTTCTTGCGACTAAGGGAGCTCCTGGCACAGTAGCTATTATCTGCTATCTTGGTATTTGTATTATTTTAATCTGATAGTTTGCTAATAATATCTATTGATTTCTATGACTAACTCGAATGAGTAACCCGTGGTTGGGACCCACTGGCACCAGCAGGAGGCGCCAGCGGAACCCAGGATGGAAGTTGGGTAAGGCTTGCAAGAAACAATGATCATTACAACGGTACGAAGAATACCAAGCGTTACAGAGAGCAGCCCACCGTGTGCTCGGGACTTTGCATCTTTCCCTGCGATCCCTGGAGCAGGCCAGGCTCTGTCCGTGCTGCAGAGGGAGGAAGCTACACTTCAAAAACTTCAGCACTTGTTGGAACAGATATCTGTCTACAGACCCCACGCTCTCAACTGCACCCTGCTACCCCAGGGGCGAAGTTCTTTTCCCAGGCACGGTTGTGGAATCCACTCACCCATGGCTGTTGTTGCGATGGCCGCCACATGCAATGAACAGAGGGTTCTCGGGCAGGTCGCAGTTGCTGGGGAACAGTGCAGTGAGTTAGGCATGTGTCTATCTCCTCCTAAAGCAGGAATTTGACTGAGAGTCGGGATGCGATTGAAACCCCCTGTAAAAAGCTTAAGATGCCCACTGCCTGGCCACACAGGACCCGGGAGGACCCCGAGTTTTTCCAGACAGAGTGGCTCAGGTGACTGTGGTTCAGGAAAGGGTCCCACGGGCCTCGGACTCACGCCTTCCCTCCCGGGCCGCGGCAGCTAACACAGGGGCACTGGGCCTGGAGATCACTGCGATCGTTCCCGCCTACGGCCCCTCCCACTCCGTGACGCCCTTTCCCACTCAAATATGTCTGAATCGCTCCATTTTGCTCTTTTAAAGCAATTCTACCAACTCAGCAATTAAATGGGAAAGGCAGTATCGCCCTTATGAGCAAACAGACCCTGAGGTAGGAGGGAAGGACTTTGCAAGGGGCTTCCCCAGCTCTGAAGAGAGGCACCAGGCAGGGCACTTGCCTCCCAAGCGTGTCCTGGGCAGAGCACGCTGAAGGAGAGGCCTACTCTGCAGATGGCGGTCACCCGGAGGCGTTCTGCCATGTGGCAGGAGGCGGAGAGGAGCTAAAGGCAAGCTCTATCCGTCAGATGCTCCCTTAGGGCCCAGTTTTGAGCTGGGGAAAAGGTTCTGAGTCCTCTTTGCTCCATCACTCGGATTACGGTGGTTTTGGGCTGAATACGCTGATGCACACCTGTAACCCCAGTACTCTGAGAGGCTGAGGCAGGAGGACTGCAAATTCCAGTGAGCCTGGGGAAATGACTACCGCTTTCCTTCTAGATTCATCACACCCAAAACCCCTCAGAGATACTTCATGAGTTAGTTCATAAAGGGCAGAAACTTTTTCTTAAAATAAAGAATCAGACTGAGAGTTTAAAATGTCTTCAACAAAACATTTCAGATTATCCATCAAAAAAACCTGGTTGAGCTCATGCCTTTCACCTGGAAGATGGACCGTGCTTTCTGTAGGGAGGCTAACCTTTCCACGTAAACCAAGACCAAGACGGAACTTCCTGTAGACTCACAAATTCCACAGATTTCCACAGCCAGAAACACAGCTCCAAACTGTAGCATGCCACAATTTGAGTGCCCACTTTTACATTTCTGCCTCATAAATCCCTTTCTATCTCTTTAAAAGACAAATTAGCATTTGTTGAGATCATATCTGTAAATAAAGGAGGAAGGATGAAGGGAGGGAGGGAGGGTGGGCTGGGGGTGTAGTTCAGTGCAGAGGCCCTGGGTTCAATCCCCATTGCTACAAAAGGGAAAAAAGGCAGCTAATGACATTGCACTAAACCTACAAATACAGTTTCAGGTAAGTTGGGTTTTAGCTAAGATGTATCCATCACTTCTTTAGAAAAGTATTAGTTTCAAATAACAAATGAGCTTGAGAAGATAAACCATTATCAGTCAGCTGGAAAATGCTTGTTAATATGAAAATATTATATTTCTTTCTATCATGAATTTATTTGTATTATCTCTTTGGAGACTCCTCCAATTTTCCTATAAATGTCTGTGGATTCTGACAAATTGTTCTTGGTGCATAAAGCAGCAACTGGTTTGTAGAATTTTGTGTCTTGGCAAATTATGACACAGATCAAGGGAGAAGAAATATATTCCTTTCAATTATTTCTTCCTAAGGATGCACCTAGCAGTACATCTTTTCTCAGCTCTGTACAGAACCAAAACAAACAAGGCCAGCTTCAGGGTCCTTATATGTGTGGATGCCACAAAACAAGGAAATGAAGTCATTCACCCTCCACCACATGTTACAACCCTTTCAGGACAGACTCAGCTTACTTCTAAAGACAATTATAGTAACAGAAGCCAACATTTATTAAGTGCTTCCTACATGCTAAAGCCTTGGCGTGAGCACGCTGGCTTGTATAATCCTCACACCCTCTGATGAAGACAGACAGATTACTGCCCCATTGTACAGAGGAGGACACAAAGCTCAGGGAGGGTTAGGAGCTTGTTGCAGTAACTCAGTGAGAGTGGCAGGCTATCAGATCTGTCCTCGCTATAGCTCTGCACTTAAAACTGTCAAACCTACAGCCTGGCACCTTAAACTCCCAGCCACAGAGTCAGTGCTTGGGACGCAAATTTGAAGCTTCTCTACTATTAAAAATGCCATTTCTATTAGACTGTTTTGCCCTGCCAAATTGTTACTCACTGAGGCTTCAAAACAAGTTTCCTAAGCTAAACCCAGACTCATCAAAGGGAATTTTATTTCAAACCAACATACCATGTAATTATGATTGACATTATATGAAGAGTAGAAAATGTTTCTAAAGGCACAGGAACATGGCCCTGTGTATACTCTAGAGCTCTGCTTCAGTCAGCCACTCCAATTTACAGAGGCTCCTACTTCCTAGGATCCTGCCCTGGAACCACCCGCTGGGCTCAGCTGGGGCCTGCAGAACTGGCTTTCCCACCCTGCACCACCTCTTCTCTAAGTAGGTGCTGCTTGCCTGGAGGCTTCCTCCCCAGCCCCACCCGACTGACCACCCAGCTGTGCAGCTGACTGGACAGCTGTGAACGACCTTCCGATGGACCCTACTCCCTTGGATGATCCCACTACCCCATCCGTATTTGGGCCGAGTCTCTGGTTAACTCTTGTCCTAAGCATGCCCGGGAGAGGAAGAGAAGGACCTGGGGTTGACCAGCTGTCCCCTCTGGGCTGCTTAAGGAATTTCTAAGGAGAGCTGTGTTTCACAGACTGCTTGTTTCATTCTGGAGAATGGAGGTGTGGCCTGGGGCACCCTGGCACCCTGAGAAGTCTGTCCAAGAGGAGGGTGGCGCACAGCCACCTCAGAGCCCAGGGTGAGCCCTCCTCCCCTACCCTGAGTTCCAGGAGAGAAGTTCAGGGGCACCACCCAGGGGCTAATTCCTTCCTGCCTGCTTTCTCACAGTCAACATCTGCCTCTCCATTCCTAAAACTTGCCTGGCATCAGCCAAGCCAAGTAGGTAGAGACCCATCAAGTTTTTTGTTTTGTTTTGTTTTGTTTTTGTGTGTGTGTGGTACCAGGGATTGAACTCGGGCCCTTGTGCATCCAGGTTAGTTGCGGTATCACTTGAGCTAAATCCCAGCCCTCCCATCAAGTTTTTGAGATGACCAAGTTCTTATCTTTTACCTCTTTGAATTAGGTAACACTGTAGTTCATGAGATTGTTCGGCCTTGTTTTTGACTAGTTGAAAAGGCTGAGAATTATTCTGGGGAACAGGTAGAAAGACAAGGAGGACTGGCATAAGAAACAGTAAAAATTCACCTGGTACCATTCTCTAGCATGAAGCTCATCAGACGGTAGATATTTGTGGACCAGAATGCCATGTCATCCAGCCCTCCAAGGAAATATTCTTGAAAATGTTCCACCAAAAATGGGGACTTTATAGAGTAGGTGGAATAAAGCTACAGTGGAGAAAGAAAAAAGGAGAAAAGAAAAAATAAATAAGGTGTCATCCTGCCATTTATATATTCCTTTAAGATTTCAAAGAGCAAAATCTTTACCTTGGAAACAGCTAACATCTCACCATACCTGCAACATAAACAATCATTTTGAGAGTTGTAGTTTCCATAGAGAAATGAAGAAAAAGCACCATGCACACGTATCCGACTAGCACACAATTGCCTTCAAATAAGCAAAATCTGTAAATACAGACCCACTCCAGGGAATGTAGCGAGGATGCTAAGGAAGTCACAGTGAGATCAGTTGGAAACTTACTGGGCCACACTTACATTTCCAAGAACTGAAGGTACGAACAGTCAACAATGACATTTTCCGTGATGACTTTTCTACCATAGAGTTTCTCATAAATCCCCAATAGATCCTGGACAGGCACATACCTGAGAAATGCATTCAAACGAAGTGTTTGGATTCTGAAGTTGAACATCACAGCAGCAGAAATAACAGCAGCTCCCAGTTATTCTATAATTATTCTTTACGGATATCATTTCAGTAACACCAAAGCCACTGATATTGTCTCATTTTACATAGAGGAAAACTGAGGCACAGAAAAGTTAAATAATTAGCTCAGAGGTACAGAGCAAACAACTGATAACTTGAGTATTTCGTAAAGTATTTTTAAGGGTTGGAAACTATGAAGTACAAAAGAAATGTTTACTTCTGTTAATTCAGAGTTCAAGACAAATTTAAGATACTTTTCACACTGAACATAGTTCCTCTGTCTGACGTGCTAGTTCAGAGTACACAGTGTAAAGTAATGAAAAGAATTCTACATCCAATTTTTGGTTCACAGATATTAGTTCTTTCTTCTGGAAGGGGAATAGAATATTTTAAATTTAGATTTTTTTTTTTTGCTTTTGAGACAGGGGCTCACTTTGTAGTTCAGGCTGGCCCTGGGCTCACTACGGTGCCCAGGCAAGCAGCCGCAAACTCAGCAATCCTCCTGTCTCTGCCTCCCAAATGCTGGGATAACAGGCGTGAGCCACCACGTCCGGCATTGTGGTATGCGGTGTTGATTGTTGGTGGGCGTGTCTCCACGCCCAGCATTCTATGTGGTTACCGGGGATCGAACTCAGGACCTTGCGCTTGCGAGGCAGGCACTGGAACCACTGAGCTAACCCTCCGGCCCTAAATTTAGATTTTTTTACTAATTCATCTTTTAATTTCAAAATCCTCAGAACTGACAAAAGTTATAACCAATAAAACCTGGTTTAAGTATATTTACAAAAACAGAAAGGACTGGCATGTCCACTTATAATTCTGTTAAAAACACTGGAATGACTTTTCCAATGAAAGTAGCTTAATAAGCTAGAGAAAAATAACAAAATATATTTGTTTTAATGAGTCACTAAACTAGCAGGAAAGTGAAGTATTTGAAAACACCAAAACCAATAGGAACTAGGGAGTTGGGGAGGAAAGCAGAGGGGAGCCACCTTCCCCTGTGACGCCTGCCAATTCCTGGGGACCTGGAGGCTTTTGGTGGCTCACGGGAGACAGGCGATAGATGGCAGGATCCTCCTACAGCGGACTGTCTCTATGCTAAATCTAGAGTACAGAAGGCTAGATATTTTCCTTAGGTATGAACTAGAAATAAACCAACAGACCAAAAGAAAAAAAAAGAGAGAGAGAGAGAGAGAGAGAGTGCACAATAAAGAAATCTGCCTGTTCTCATCTCGGCAATGGCGAGAGAAGGGAAAAATATATGCATGTCCTCAGAAATGCTCAGCTATGCACTGCAATTAGAGTCGGCAGCCCCCAGCCAGCCCTAGTGTAGTTCTGCATCCGTGCTACCTGTTTAGTCAGAAAACGTCAGAGGTCTAGTGTGAGGTAAAGATCATAGGAGCTCGAAGTAATTTGCAGAGGCCAAAACAAACCCTGGCTGGAGAAATGGAAGTCTGAGTAACTCAAGTACCATGAATACAACCCAAAGAGGACCAGTATAATAGCAGGAAAAGCTGAAAAAGTAGGTGCCAAGGCAAAAGCATTGCTAGAGGTTACTAAGTCATGACAAAAGCTTCAGTTCAACAGAAGAGATGACTGAAACTCAACCATGTCTAATGCTGTGTCTTCAAGACATACATCCATGATGACAGGAAGAAGTTGAAAAATCAACTATTAAGAGGAGAAAATTTCTTTCTAAGTTTTTTTG
>PVIC010015912.1:0-34593 GCA_004025085.1 Thryonomys swinderianus
TGTGAATGGTATAAAGGGAAAATGAAGGGCAGCTCACTTCTGTTCTTATGGGTGCCCCCAGTCTTTGCTTTCACCGTGGGTGTTGCCTTCCAGTATAGACTCTTCAGCCTCCAGCCTGGACCCTTCAGCCCACTAGTGAATGTTCTCTGGCTTCCTGATAGGGGCCTGCATAGAACACCACAGTGAGCTCCGAGACTCGACTGGATCCTTCATATCCCCAGTTGTGCAGCCAGATCTTTTGTACTCTTCCACACCTGACTTACTGAGTGTGGAATTCACTCTTGTAAATCTCTTATGTTTGTATTCCTTGCTTTAAATCTATTTCTGTAATAAGCACTGTCTGGTACTCTTCCCTGCTGGTAACTAGAACTTAAATTAGATCTAAATGGGTTTCAGATCACATCTCCACCCTGCCTTAGACTTTGACAAAGTGACAAAAGAATGGCACAAGGAAAAGGATCCCTCTATGTCGTTTCATTCATTTTCTTCCTCTTTCCAAATGTTTTAAGGAGTAAGAAGAAACACAGTCACTCAGTGTCATAACTGGACACGTGGTGGCCATTATGATTCTCGTCCAAAAACCTGAAGGGCACAGCCAGGGCCCATCTCGGAGATAACCCCGACCTGCAGTGTGGCTCCTGTGTCACGGTGGTGGGGTGCACTCACACATTTCTAGTTACTGGGCTAAGCCTCCTGGCTGAAAGGAACAGACGAGGGTTTGGCGTTTAAGTTGAGGCACATAGCTAAGTAAATACCCAACAATGACTTCAGTGTTGTGCCAAAAGGAGAAATTTGTTTAAATGTTGGCAATGACACTCATTCGCTTACTGTTGAGTGAAGACAGATACAAAAGAATATCGTGGCTGAACTATTCCCATCACTTTGAAATGAAGCCCCTGTTGTCCGCTGCAAGAAGCAGAGAATGCTGGAATTTTATGAAGAGTATTGTTAAAAATAAAGGAAATGGAGTTTGGAATGTACAGAAGCCAGGAACTCTAAGGAGTCCCTTCATTTGCTTTTCAAGTTTTGCTTAAATTGGCTTACAGATTTATCTACAATGCATTGCACATGGATATTTTTGTCACCGCATATTTTACGACAGCTGTGATCCCGATGGGGATTTAGTTAACCAAAGTGCTCTCTGCATGCAAGCGGTCACCAGGCAGCTCACGGGGTGAGGGCTGAAACGACAGTAAAGTGAACACAACCGCGCAGCTGTCGACCAAATGTAGGTTAATAACAAGCAGTTGGCCGTTACAGGGTTAACTGCTGGTGTTCTGGTAAGTGTAAAAAAATGTTGAGGTTCTGCTCAAAAAACACATCTAAAATTTGAACATTTCCATTGGGTCAAAGGAAAAACTGCCTCTGTTTCCTTTTAAACTGGTGATTATTTTTAGGATGCCAATCTTGTTGGAGTGTCTAACACATATATTATTATAATTTTTATGATAATTATGTTATACTTTTCCAACATGCTTTTAATTTAAATAAGGGATCCTTGCAGAATATCAGTCTCCTGGTCTCTGGGGTTTCAACCATCAGTATCTGCAACTTTATAATTTCCAGACTTGTTGCATTTACTCTGGGAAATTTTTTTTTTAACCTACATTTGTTGAGTTAAAGAACCATCCTTTCTGTTGTTTTAAACAAATAAAATGGTATCACTGCCCTGTCAGACCAAACATGTGTAATTAACATGGAAAATATGTCTCAGCCATATTGGTCAAGATAGATGACTTCCTTGCATGACTTATAAACAGTCAGAGGCATAAAGCCAGGATGTCAAAACCAAGTTGTATACCACAAAGGTTTATCTGGAAGGACTTTCAAATTACAAAGGAAAAAGACAGACAAAAGCAGACTGCCATGCTTTCTTAACAAGGAGACCTCTTTGCTGCTATCTATAGAAAAATAAGCCTCCTGTCCTGGTTTTTGACATGTGTTATTCACACTACAAAAACCAAAACAGACATCTCATTCTCCTGGAAATGTTCATCAAACGATATAATAGTACATGTCAGAGCTTCTTAATTATTCTGGATTTAACTAGGTCTTGGAACACCTTTTAAATTTTAGTGGTGGCTATGTGCACATTTCTTTTCGGAATTCTCTGATCAGAAAGACTTAGTTCCCAAGGGAAAGAGTTCCAAGTTTGTCTTTTACTCTCTCTTTTATTTTTTCTAACTATGAAGAAAGCCACCAGCTCTTACCTTTCCCTATTGCAGTCTCTGTAGTTATTTGCTCAGTATTGCTACCAGCGTGGTAGTAGGCTTGCAACCCTTGAGAACAGAGGGGACCTACCTGCAAATGCTGCGCTCCTTTGCGGGGTGCAATGAGCTGACCCCAAACATACCTGAAAATGCCTTGTAATTTCAAGGGAATACTAACCCTGGCTTCCTGTCACCAGTGGCATCAGGGATTGTAAATGCCCAAGACAATTAAGTGTAAGGAAAACTTTCTTGTGACTGACCATGTCCATTTCAAAGGAGGTTTGTTTACTGAGGCAACTCAAGATATGAAAAGCCCAGTTTGTTTACTGAGGCAACTCAAGGTATGAAAAACCCAGTTTCACTCAGTTTCCACAGCAACATTTCTCGTTCCAGGAGCCATAAGGAGATTTCTATGCATAGTTTAGTAGACTTGTTTATAAAAAATGATGCTATTAGAGATTCTCACTCTGCAAAAAACTCCTAGTTCCTCTTTAGTGCATAGCAAGAAAGTTTTCTTTTTTTAATTAGTAAAGATTTTTTATTTTATTCAGTATTACCGTACAAATACGAGAGCAGTGTTAAATTATGTACTTAATTTCCATAGACTTTTATTCCCTTCCTTTATATTTTATTTCGTTTCTCAAGTTTTCTATTAGTACAAGTTTGTAGCACATGATCACATTTGTCATGGGGACTGGTACGTGTACAGCCAAGAAAGTTCTCGAGCATTAGATTTACAGAAACTTGCTGCTAATGTGCTAGAGGGAGGCGCCTTCTAAGTCATTCATTCTTTCCGAACAGCTTAGGTTCTGGGTGATCACGCACAGTACTACCATTAGGGTAGAAGTAGAAGAAGAGGTAGGAGGAAAGCCAGAGGGAGAGAGGGGAAAACACAGATAAACGCAGGAAAGTGCAGGACGTGAGGTTGCTGCGACATCAGGCTCCCTGTGGATCGCAGGAGTGTTTTCCATGGGGTTTGATATCTGTTGGGGAAGGGAAGTTAATGTTCTACTAGCTGTAGGTCCTCATGGGCAGGCAAGGAGAGTGTACTGACAAAATGGGAGGCCTGGGAACTCACAAGACTGAGTGCTTTGCTTGTCCTGGGGGAATGTGGGAAAGCAGCGAGAGCAAGAAGTATCTGCGCTGTCCAGTCTTCCTTGGCAGTCGCCACATGCCGGCGTTCCAGACAACTTTACCCTCCCCCCGTCCCACTCTGCTGATAAGATCTGAAAGTACTGATAGAAAAGAGTTGAGCATTATGGGAAAAGGACACATCTTTACTCTGATGTGTTTCTTCTGCAGAACCCAAATAAGTACCTTTCTTTAGCAGTCCCCACCTACATCTCCAAGGGTGACTGAAAACAATGGCAAATGCTTAAAATTTATTACAGTAAAAGGCACACGACCACTAGTCCCTGTTAAAGTATTCCCCCTGGCTTCTAACACACTTAATTACACTTTTCTTGGCACTTTTTCGAAGCTGTTCTGGAGGTCCTCTTTCAGGGATTAATGGTAATGTGTCTTTGCTATGAATTTAACAAAAAATATTTTTAATAAAATTTTTTAACATGCTTCCTATTTCTAAGGGCAAACCTACCCTTGGCATATTGGTTGCTATCCATATCAAGTCAGAAAGATTTCATCCTGTAGCCATAAACCTAGTTTAGTTCACTTTTATTGTTGAGGGAAATGACATTTATGTAAACAACTATCAGTGAACCGGCATATGCAATCCAACACATTCTTTAAGAAGTTGAGATAACAAGTGTTAAATTACTGTTAAGATATATTCTCAGCACAAACTAACCAAAGGATGTGGTCCGCAAGCGTGAGGTTTCCCAGGTGTACTGTCACACGCGTACATGTGCAAGGGCGATCATTTCACTCTGAGTGCATTCAGTCCCTCGCGAATACTGGATACTGGAAGTTGGTTGCTGTAGCAACGGCAGCATACGATATAGGCATTTCAACTATTGAAGTTTCTGACTCTTGGCACGTGCATTAAAAAAATGACAGCTCTTGGAAAGTTCATCTTATCTTTAATAAAGCAGAAGAAATGTTTTCATCTGGCAGAAAGAAGCAACAGGTGCTGAAATCCCGGTGATGTTGTTTAACAGGAGGGAGTATATTAAACAGTGTGAAATAAGCAAACAGGCTTATAATGAAGATGATGTCTTCTAGTTAATTCTGGTCTAGACCAGTGCAAAGACCTGGGGACCAACACACCTTGGGAAGAATTACAACTTTAAAAAGTAAGAGAATGCATAAAATGTTTAACAGGGTACACTTCAGTAGTAAAAGTTCTTAAGGGATTCTAAAGCCTAAGACCTGTTTTTTTCAGACATGGACCTTTAAGGGTTATCCCATATGTTAAGGCTGTGGAGATCCCAGTGTGTCCCTACCTGGAATTTATATGTCTTTCCTTTAGTCTGAAGAGCTGAATTCAGGAAATATTTTGTCCTAGTCTTTTATTCACTCTGGTTCTTGCAATTGATTATTTTTTTGCATTAGGTTCTTATTCAGCAAGTATTTATGATCTCTAAAGGCAGTTCTTTCTCAGTAACTCCTTTCTTAGAAGTTAATAATGACAATAGCACATCCCAAACTGACACATAATTATGTCACTCCCAGTATCTTTTGAGTCTAGTTTTGTTTGTAAAGTAACCAAGAGTACATTAGAGGCGTCTTGATAACTGTGGTAACACTGACCAAAATATTTAGACTCTGGTGTCAGATACGCCACATTCAAAGTCTAAATCCTGCATGTGTGGCCTTGACTTGATTAACTTTGCTAAGCCTGAATTTCCTTTCTGTGTAAAGAAGAGATAATAAAATCTTTACTTTCCAGGCTCTTTGAGGATTAAGTTAAGTAATTAATTTATTCTTCTTAATAAAATCTTACACCATGATTATTTGAAAATGTTAGTCCCTTTTACTTATATTTTACAGAGTGGATTACAGTGACAAGAAAAGGATGACAGGGGAAGTTGTGAGAAGGATCATGTGATGTTTAGACATTTTTCAATGGAACTTTCTAGAACGAACTATCTGTTCTTTTGTTTCTGTCTTCTTAAAATGTTCTCAGTGAGCAGTAACGCTGACACCAGCCGGGAAGGGTCAGGTATGTGGAAGGATGTGCATGATATCTAATTTAAGACCTGAGCTTCAGGTGTTTCTAGGTGATTTATGTGCGGGGTAAAGTTTGAAAGATTCTCCTCCACGGAGCTAAGACCCTTATATATTTTTTCTAACTTTTCTGTCCTTCCTACTAATTTAATAAGTGCATCCTAAAAGAGATGTAATTGTTAACCCAGACATTTGCTTTCTAAAATTATTGCTAGCTCTCCAGTTTCCTTGGGATAAGTGTTACTTATGGGCATTGTTTGAATGTTTTTCACGTAGATAGTACTGGTAATATAATTTCTTCTTCTCTCATCTCAAACATCTTACTATTCTCATATGTGGTTCGTAGATTTTGATGTATTTGTTTTTCATGAAAATACTAAAATTTCCCATTGATCACTCTTGATTTTGAAATCAAAACGTCTATACTGGGCTTTATGGTTCAAAAACAAAAAAGAGGGGTATATCTCATTTCATGATTGTATAAATGTCTTTTTATTAATTAAATTCTTGATAAATGTAATAGTTTTAAGAAAAGAATTTAAAAGGGTAAAACCACATAAAAACAAATTTTGGACGAGTTTAATAGAAGAAAAATGCATTTAAATGAATTAAAACCAATTAGTTAATTCTAATTAGTCTTTTAGAAAACACTGGCTAATATGGGGGAAAGAGATGATTGTAAAGCTTTCCCCTAAATCTTCATACTTTTTCTTCTTTCATAACAGTTCAGAGTTTCATTTTGTCCCTTGTCTTTTGAAAAAGAGAACCACGATTTCAATGAGTACAGACATTTTCCACCCTCGTTTCTTTCATGTCTTATATAGGTGCTGTCTCCCAAGGAGGCTGGCCGGGCGCGTGGCTGAACAAAGTTCTCCAAATGCCACAAATGAATTTCCCAGCGCTCGCCCTGCTCATTCTCACCTCATGAATCCAGGAGTGTCTCTGCCTTTGAAAGGCTGCTGCTCACACATGATCTCATCCTCCACCCTTACCTCGTCTCTGGTTACGGTTTCCCTGTAAATGGCTCCCTCTGCTTAGGGCTGCGGAGACAGACCTTCTAGACAGGTGTAAATTACCGCCTGCTGCCTCTCCTTTCCCCTTTATCTTCCTTTACATTTTACACCAAGTGACACAGTGATGCATGAAGTGACGAAACGGTACCAAGAGGCAGTGACCGTGTATTGTATTTTCCTCAGGTTTGGGGCATTTTATGTCTAGAAAATATAATCATATGATACTGAATTATAGGAATTGTCTGCCATCAAAAATACCTTAAAACTAGCCTTTGTTTCAACAGCAAATTGGATTTTGATTGCTCAGTGGAAGGAGTGGTGGCTATCTGTAGTTAGAAAAACATGAAAATCAGAAAGGTGATGGTGGTAAAGTATTCATTTCCTCTCACATAGTTCATGGAATCACTCACGAAGTGGACATTCCTGCCATAAATGCACTTTCACAGGAAAAAAAAAAGTTGTTTTCCATTTTGAGAGAAAAAAAGACTGTGCTATGTATAATACCTAACTAATGGGTGTGCACTATGGCAGAATCTCTCTTCTATTTGATTCAAGTTTGTAAACATTATAACTTTTTATCAAATAACTTCTACCCTCTTTTACCACCTTTATATCTTCTCCCTGAAATTAAAAAATTTCTCTGAGGAAAAATACCTGGTCTCTCCTCATGGGATATATGATTCCTGCCAGTGCTTTACTTTTACCCTAAAGATAGAGTCTGTCTTATGCTCCAGTACAGTTGAGAGGCCAATGGTTTTGAAAGTTGCAAAACAGCCAACAGTGGTAAAACTGTATAATTTCTTCCCTACGTGGTTTTAAACCCAAATTAAGGATCCAAGGTCTTGATGTTATATTGGAACTAAAAATACTCAAGTTAAAAGGAGGGAAATGAACATTTATTGAGTGTCTACTATGTGCCAGAAATTTTCCATACATGATTTCATTTAATCCTCATAATGCTGTAAGAGCTATTCTCCCTCTCATTTGCAGCTTAAGAACTGAAATTCACAGCTTCTGTGGCTTAACCAACATAATGCAGCTACGAAGCCTAGGTGCCTCTGAAGTACCAAGTCCTTCCCTTTTAATTTCACTCCTATGTCCTGGTTTTGCAAAGGAGAGTCTGGAGGTATAAGGAAGTCACGGAGGCTAAATTGGTGACTGAATTCGGGCCCAAAACAGATCCTCCAATTCCATTTATCTCACGCTGCTATTGGAAATACGATGATGGGAAAATAACCCCTGAAACTGGCCTGAAAGAAAAAGTCACATTTTGAAATCTTTAAAAATGAATTACTATGTTTGCATTTTGAGGAATGTAATCTATTAAATATTTCCTGTCTGTTACTGAAAAAAAACATCTCTTGTGATTGCCCGGTCTCCTCTGTCTCTTTTCTCTCCTCAGTGGCACAAGCTGATCAGCCCCCAGAGATGATGACTCTTCCTCTTCAGGAATTTTGTAGATGGGAGTAGGCATGACAGTTTTCTTTATCTCCATGGAACTGGAGCAAAGGCCAGATTATGCTGAACTGAGGTCCAAATCTATGGCATGGAAATTCTATTTCCTAACTACTAGAGACTGTCCTTACTCATAAGTTTGTGCAACTGTCCAAAGACTGAGCCTTATTTTGTTCATAATTCCCTGTCTGTACATCCTCCTCCCACTTCCAGAATTGACACACATTAGAGACTTGCAGTAAACAATTTTGCTTAATTATGTTAGTCCTTCTTTCTTCTCACTAGAATTGAGGCAGAGACGAACTCAACAGATGTTAACTAGGCAGAGACAGACACTCCACAGGGCTCTTACTAGAGATACAGATGGAAACATGAGTTTTCCTTGATAAGAACTCATTTGGCATGTGAAGTTAGCTTTAGATTCCATGCTCTCAGGCTAAGCTTGGACTGTTGCTGCTGTTCAAACACACCTTGTACTTTCACTTCCCTGTTTTATTCCCCTTCTCCTAGTCGTTCTACCCATCTATGGATGCTGGACTTAAATAGGACCTCCATAAACCAGTGACAGGAAGCTCCTGCTGTGTGTCACAGAGACATTGGAATTACAGTTCTACTGAAAATACCACTTAGTGTACTAAATTTATAATGTATTTATAGCATCCTATGTACTTTGCTCATTGCTATATGATCAAGCACTAATCCACGTTTTATTTCACTTGGCTTCCAGGGCTTCTCTCCTAATTTTCCTCATTCCTCATAGTCCTCTTCTCTCTTGTTTTCTCCCCTTCAGTTCTACTTCATCATTCTGGTCTTACATATGAGATTAAAAGGCTCAGTTTTTGGAGTGGATCAATAGCTATTCATTCTCTCAGTGATCTCTGCATTTTAGAACTTAGGTGTTATCTCTATACTTTTGTGCCCCAAATATATATATATATATATATGGTCAGCCTGGACCTGACCTCTCAGGTTCCAGTGGTTAGGTCTACCTGATGTTATTTGTCCTCACTTGCAACTCTTCCAAGATAGCGGTGAAGATTTCCTCCCACAAAACCTAGCTTATCAGCTTAGTAAATGGAGGTATGTTTGCATTTGTATTTGCATTTCCTGGAAAATGGTGGCTGAAATTTTGTAATGCTCTCTTGTTTTTTTTTTTTTTTTCTTATGTTATATATTTACTTTTTAACAAAATCCTCTGGTTCTATTCTTTAGTGTATACCTACAATCTGACTGCTTTTCTTTATGCCACATTATGGCACAATTCCAAGCCACACCCCTCTCTTCCTTAAGATTTTTGCTGGTTTTCTGGTTGATTTTGTTGTTGTTTTTTCTGCATTCATACTCTATAGAGTACTTTGAACAGAACAACTATCCTGGATTTGGTATTATATTAAAGAGCAAATTAGATACCACATTCCTTTTTTCAACCCCTGTAAAAGTGTGCCATTCATGGCAAAAAAAAAAAAAAAAGAAAGGCAGCACCAAATCAAACCACCAAAGTCCTTCTAATGGTTTGAAGGCCCTTTAAAAATCAACCTTATGAATTCAATCTGTTTTCACTTCCCACCTCAGGCGACCTCTTATAGTAGCCATGTTTTCCTTTCCATAGTGTCTAAGACTTTCTACCTCGAGGCTTTGTTGCTCCCTCTGTGGAACCTCCAGCCCTACTTTCCTAATTCTTCTTCATGTTTCTCTCATTGTCATCATCTTTTCACAACAGGGTGTTCTCTGATCATCCTATGTAAAAGTCAACCTCCTCCCAGCCTGTGCTCCTTCTCCACTTCCTATCATCTGCATATGTGTTTGTTTCTTTCTGTAGCCCATGGTTCCTAGTTAGCAAGGACCTGAGCCAGTGAGTACCACATAATCTTTTCTGATTTATTGGATCCTATGGTGCTTTGCTTGCATTTAAAGTGTGCTCGCTTGCTTCTATTGATCAACAATGTGGAGTTCCAAATTATATTGTACACCAGAATAGGGAGCACAGATTTTTTTTTCCATTTCATGAATATTTCACAGTTAACAAGAATTGAAAGTGGTTGTATATCAGAAACAGGTGTGTTTCATCTGTGTAGTAAAATTCCGCGTTTCAAAGAATGGAAAATTTTGGTCATCCAAAGCAGAAGGAACTATTGAATCAACAGGGATACTGAGCTAATGGCTATGTCCTTATGTAGACTGTGCCATACATTTAGGAAAATACTTATTAGAATTCTCTAAGTGCATCTTTGATCATCCTTAATTAAGTGAGTCATAAGATGGACTTTTCATTTAATGTCTTGTTTTTCCAATCATGATTGGACAAATTTTTTTTCAAGGATAGGAGCCAGAAAAAGATATGGCACACTGACCTTCAAATCCCATGCTCCACAAATAGTTTTGTATTTGTTAAAATAAAAACATTTAAAATCATAAAAGACTTTTTCATTAGATGAAAGGGAAATAATTTTAAGAGCAATTTGTACTGTGGAAGTTGGTGTGCCTAGCTTTAACTTTATTCTTCATTTATTTTTCCTTTTACCTTTTCTTCTCACTGAGAGCTTTGTGACATAAATATCATTCCAAAGGTTTAAAATGCATCCTGGAATTCCATGCAGAATTAAGAGTAGTTGATTTTGTTACTCTTATAATACATATATTTCCCTAGGACTGTACATATACAGCACATGTAATTTCCTAGGGACGAGGATAGTTTTGTGCTTTCCCTGGCCCAGTGCCTCAGCACACATTTATTCTCCTTTCCCAGGAATGGTGGTGTAAGTTGAAATAGATAGAACTCAAACTGAGAAAGTCAGTGAATTATAGTTCAGTAAAAGCCATTAGCAATTCTCAGAGGCCATTGATTTTAGAACCTAGAGATAGAAATTCTCATCTCTCTTGTCACAACATCATTCTGCAAAGAGCTCTACAATACCCTACACAGCTGCCTAAAAAAATTTCAACACCTCTCATGTAAGCACATAGAAGATTTATTGACAAAAGTATGCTTTGCGTATTTTTAATGCAGTAGATTGACAAAAATACCCTGGATATTTGAATGCAGTCTACTTTGTCTCTTTCCGTTAACCCAGGCAGACCTCCCTAAGATGTATGTGAAAAAGAAGCTCAGATCTGCTTGTGTCCGTGATGAATGATTTGGGAACAGTCCAAGTAGTAAGGGAGGGATTTAGTCCGGTTTCCTTGACTGTAGCCCCATTTATTTATGAGAAGGTTGTGAGAAGATTTGCAAGGAAAGTGAAAAAAAATTCATAATGTGTCTTTTCATTCAGACTTGTGCTTAGGAATAATCATCGCTGTCACTGCTTTAGGAAAGGGTGGGGGCGGGGAGATGGCTGTGATCCCCATAGAGTAAAAGAGAGGTGACTGGAGGGGAGAAAAAGCCAGAACGTCTGTGGTTTGATGATTTCTTTCTAGCTTTGTGTTTTATCATTATACCCTTGCTAGTAAAAGTTTTTTTTAAATTTTATCAAATTTATCTTTTTAATTTTATCTAGTTTTTTTCTGTGTATCTATGTGGATGAGAAAGAAAGGTAGAGAGGAAGACAAAGACAGGGAGACAGAGAAAGAAATTATTGAAACTCATTCTGTTATTTTCTCAGAAGGATTCTCAGAATTACATGCCAGTAATTGTCTGTGTTGTACATGATGAAATCGAGCTTCAGAGAGTTTTGGTAATGTTTACAGGGAACAAAGCCAAGGGGAGAAACCGGGACTCAGATTCCCTGAAGGAAAGCCTGTGAGTCCTCACTGTATTCTCCTGCCTCCTGTGCCGACAGGGAGAACTGACCACCCACCCACCCTTGGGCATCGTTCAGGTCTGAGGCAGCCTCTGTGCCAGACTCACTCGTGTTCCCTGGCTATATAATTTCTGTGTTTCTTTCTAGCCCTGAAATCTGAAGACAGGGCCCTCAGAGGTAAATACAGTAAATAACCAATTTTAACAAAATAGTAAGCAGAATACTGAAGCCTTCTTTTTACATTAGTCATCATGTTCAAGTATTGCCTTGTTTTTAAATTATTTTTCTCCTGTTCATCTATCAATTTATTTATCTTTCAATCATTTTATTTCTCTATGGATTTCAAAGTTAAGTGAAGATGGCAGTACTTTTCACCTCTAAATGCATGTATCATAAGTTAGCGTTTGAAATGTTAGCTTTTTTGTTTCGGTAAATTCTCTATAAGGTAAAATATGTAAATCTTACATGTTATTTGTTACTGGCAAGTTTATACACTTGTGCAACTAAAACCTCTCTTGTGGTAGATTGTTACTATGTCAAATCCAACATAGTCTCCAATGATGAGTCTTCTATCAGAGTAGAGATAATCAGTGAGTTTTTATGTCAGACAATCTTTTTTTAGGCATTCGTTTGAAGTTCCGTACTCTTCAACTCATATCCCACTCTGAATGTTCCCCAGGGTTCATTCATTCTTCTGCCAGTGGAAACTGAGATACATTCTCCTAGGCTTTTAGTAATACAGCTGATAGCAAAATCCTTATACAAGTCTTTTTTATGCTCATGTGGTTTCATGTCTCATAAGTATGTACTTATAAGTAGAATTTCTAGGCTTTGCGATTTTTTTTTAGCTTCATAAAGGAAATGGTGGATCTTTTCCCACCGTTTCTGTACCATTTTAAGTCCTCATCATCAATTTATGAACTTTCTGGTGGCTCCACAAGCCCATCAGCATTTGATGTCTTCTGTCTTTTGCATCCTAAGTATCAAGTGGTATCTCACTGCCATATTTTTTCATTTATTGAGTTTATTGGCAAATTTTAGTTATACATTGGGATCATAGTCACATTAAAAATTTGTACCTGTACATGATATATCTTAATTCTCATTCTCCCCATTCCCTTGCCCTCCCTACAACACCCACCACCTATACATACAAGCTTTGTTTCCATTGTTTTTACCATCAAGTTTTTTCTGATGCTTAGAGACAGTGAATACTTTGGCTACATGGACATCTTTCAATCACACAATTGTAAATTATTCAGTTTTGTTGCTCGGTTTTAAAAAATGGAATAGTTTTCATTTTTTTCTTTGTTTAATTTTGAGAACTGAGAAACATTGAATCCAAATGAAATCATTGTGTTATTTACTTATCTAAAACTCAGTCATAAAAATTCACTTAAATTATGGTGCTGATAATAGATGAAGTAGAAAAAGTGATATTAGTTGTGGCCTACAAACTGTGAAGAAGAAAAACATGTAATTTTGATTGTAATTACTCCAGGGTAGGTGTGGAATTGTCTTCTTTGGAACAAAACACAACAGGACAAAATATCTTTAGCTTTCAGTTTTGCTTGGAAATCTTACAAAGACCATTTCATTTGGTTAATGCTTCTTTGAATCTGTCATTCAGAATGGCCATTCTTTTTATACCATTCATTATTTCCTTGTAAAACTCAATGAACCATCAAACTCATTAGTCCCCATATTATTTAACAGTTCTATAATATCTATGACCAACTGCTAAACTCACCAATGGAAGATCAACTTGAGAAGGAGCAGGGGTCATAAATGAATTCCCTACTCCCCTTATTACTATAAAGTGGGAAAACCATAACCACATGCATACATTGAGCCAGAAGGGCAGAGAATTCCCTCTGTCTCCTAATTATTCACCCATTGTGCTGATCTAAGTTTTTTCAGTGGTCAAAGGGTGACAGAAATAATCCTTCAGGCTTTTGCTGTAAAATGTTATCTGAAGGCCAAAAGTGGACCTGTAGGACAGATAGAATTCTACCCCGAGCCAGGGGATTTATGATAAAATTCTATGACCAAATAAAAAATATTTGTGACTACATTTATGTGAAGCAATGGTGCCATTCTTTGGCTGGTTAAGGCAATCACAGGTGCACATTCTCTGTCATAGTACAGATATATCCCAGTAGACCCTGGGGGATCTGTTTTGAATTTAAGCAAAGGTTCCCAGACACATTGGGCAATTGGTTTCAAATTCTTATTTTCAAGCAAAATACACATTGTGGGAAAACACTGGAAAAATATAGGTTGTAATTCAAAAATAGTGCTGCACACACACACACACACATATGGGAAATGTACATGTTTCTTTTTGATGTATTACTTTTTGTGATACCTCTGTATATGCCTTGGCCCATGTAAAGGGAAACCCTTAAATAAGCAAATATAAATAAATCCCAGGAACTGAAGCCAGAAGCTTAGCAATGTGGACACAGGACAACTAAAGCAAGGACTAAAGATCAGAAGCCCACTGATCTAAATGCAGTATCAGGTAAAGTGGACCAGGATAGAATCATTGCAATATTTAAACATGTAAATTGATTATTTGGAGAAGATCTGCTCCTTGTGTTTCAAAGACAGACACTTTATGTGTTTTGAACAAAATTGAGAAATAGTTTCCTTTTCTTGTCACTTGAATTACTATGTCTGCTTCTCCATCATTGTAAATTTTCTAGTACTGCCCAACATAGGCCATGATCTTGTGATATCTGAATTTATTTGTTTTTCTTTCACCTCTGAAGGGCAAGGGAGAATATAGGATTTGAAGTATTTCTGTATCCCTTAGGGGTTGCCTAGCAAAGAAAATTTTGTAAATAGTATCCAAAATATATGCAAATGTAATACTTATGATAGGAAATCAGTGGCCTGGCCTTTCTTCTGGCTCCCATTTCTTTCCATTTTCTTTCGGAAAATCAGGCATAAGGGGATCAAAGGAAATCTCTATTTTTCCACAACAGGCTTAGCATTGTCCAGACCTTGCTGTGCATGTCATGACGTAGCTCTTGCCCGTTATCATCCTGTGTTTCATCCTAGCGTGTCTTGGAATGACTGTGAGCTCAACAAGATGATGGGCCTCACCAGGAGAAATAAGTACAGTAATGTCTCTTTCTCCCTAATCAGGCAAACCAAGATCTCTTCCTCTCCTATTGTTTTTCTTTTATTTGATAAATCCTCAACAGTGGTAAATTCAGAGCTTGGATGCATAACTCTCTTTGGTCCACCTGTTTCTCAAAGTCCTCCTTTAAGAGCAGTAACATCTGCCCTTCATGCAGTTAACATTATTCGTAGGCCACAGTCCTGCAACTGTTTTGTAAGGCAGAGTTTTCCAAGTGGTCTCAGCAACACGTTACAGACTTACAGCCCAGAGAGTCCAGGCAAAGCCTAAAGTATCTAATCCTGGCTCAACAGCCTCTCGTGATCTGAGCGATCTCTCTCCATGATGAAGGAGGCAAGATACCGCCCATGGTCATCTATCTAGCACAAAAGGCCCCTATGCTCCAGACAATGGCACAAATCTGCAGGTGAGGGAAGCTTTGCAGGAACTTTCAATGAACGTCTGACAACAATAGCCTCCATCTCTGTTTCCACATATATATGTGGCAATTGTCCCTGCTTTGGACATTTGTCTTCGTTCAGTTCCATTTAAGTTTATCATGTATCGAGTGCAGGGCATACAGAGGCAGAGCCCCAGTGTAAAACATCTTAAATAAAAAAGTTCAACTGAGTTAAAAATAAACTTCTTAGAAAGGCCAGCTTTCTATTTGTCCATGAAGGAAAGGATGAGTTTTGAAGCTTATCTACTGGACATAGTTTGTACATGGAAGTCTTGTTAGACATTTGAAAAGATTTCATTTGGAAGTGTGCTATAATTTTAACATTGAATGTTTTCTCCAATGCTTTGTCTCTTTATAGTTTATGATGTGAAAAAAGTAATGATTTTTCTCAGAAAATATTTTCTAAACATTCTTACATCCCTTCTGGTTTCTCCAGTGCTCCACAGAATTTCCTCTGAATATCATGATGAGGGAAACACGGGGAAGCCTTATGGTGAGGCACCGGCTGCACGACTTTCTTAGCAGTGTCATAATATCACATGGACTGATGTTGTTCGTTATCACTTACTAATGAATTAGAGTGTCTGTCTTTCCTGCAAAGTATAGAACAACCAGAGTTGGTGAAGCGGAGCATGCTGGGATGCTGGCACTCTGAGCAGCTGAGGCAGGAGAAATACGAATACTAGTTCAGCCTGGAAGCCTTAGAAATTTAGCAAGACCCTAGGTTCAGCCTCTCGGAGCATATACCCAAAATGTCTGTAAGCATTGATCTGTCCTCCATTATGAACCCCACATGCATCACAAAGTGATTATACGGCCAGAACAATTCCAAGTAATCTCCAGTCATAAGTTTCTACCAAGGGCCGGTGCAGGATCCCGGCGTTCAGACCAGTTTGGAATGGACTCTGGCATTTCTCTCTTCCGGACGGCCCTTTACCTGCCTCTAATTTCTCTACCACATGCTCACGCTCTCCCTTTTCAGTTTGCCACCGACTGGAGAAATTCCCAGGCACTTTTCTCAGAAGCTTTTAATGAACTTTAAAATAAATTAACTTTATACAAAATAGGGTCCTTGCATATTTTCTATTTGTAAAATTAGTAACAAGCAAGACAACGTGGAAGAGGACACAGAGTCCTTTTTTCTGAAACAATCTCACTCTCTCATAATACAGCTTTTCTTTAGCTTCTCAAATTGTATCACCTGTGATTAATTTATTTCCTTAATTGAGTTGATTGGTGCATTTTAGGACATTATGATCACCTTCATCATTGAGAAATTGCACCTGTACATAATGTATTCTGATTCTGATCTTTTCCCATCCCCTAACCCTCTCTACTGCCCATTCCCTATATACATGCATCAGTTGCAATTTATTGACCAATAGGTACATCTGCATGTGCCACAAAGATTTGAAAGAGTGTAAAAGGAATTCACCTTTTTTTCACTGAGTTGTACATTTGGGCCGCTTACATGAAGTTTTTAAAATCTAGACTTCCCCAATTTCAAAAAATTATTAGCATCTGGAGGCAGAGACAGAGGATTGCTGAGTTCGAAGCTTGCCTAGGCTACATAGTGAGCTCAGAGCCAGCCCGAACTACAAAGTGAGACCCTGTCTCAAAAAAAAAAAAAATTAGCATAAGAAACAACAGAATTTCATTAATGGGATCTTTTTAATGTTCCATGTCACAAAGGCCGGAGGGCTTTCTTTAGGGTCCAAGGTACATTCGGGTTGGTTCCACTTCTCTGCACCGTCACCACCACGACCCTGCCACAGGCATCCTAATACTCCAGGGCTCCGGTGTTACCCAGCGGGCCTTCTTGCTGTGCCCTTTCTCAAGGGCCGTCTGTCTTCTGCAGACAGCCTGCTCTTCTCCTTAACGCGACCCATTTTTTTGAGACAGTGTCATGTTAAGTTACTAAGGTGACCAGGCTTGAGCCAAACTTGGTATTCTCCTACCTCAGCCTCCCACAGACTTGGGATTACAGGTGTTCACCCTGTCTCTCCTCCTCATCCACTTTCTTTCCTGCTCACCAGGGCCCAGCCATAGCCCCACGCTTGTTCTTTCTTAACCACTCTCAGCTCTTTTTACACTCAGAAGCTTTGTACTTGCTGTTTTTACCATCTGTCAGATCTTTCTGATCTTATCCCCAGTAGCACCTTTACTCAAAACCTTCTTAGCTTCCAGCGTATATTCTTTATAGCATGTGCCATAATCTTTACATCCATGAATGCATTGGTGTGCTTTTCTTCATAAACTTAGGAACGCTTACCTCTTATTTTACTATTGCATTTGCAATCTTAAAGTAATGAGTAATTCTAATTAATGAAATATTCTTAAAATAGAAAATCAGTTTTATAAATAAATTACAGAAAATCTCTAAGAACCTCAGCCCAAAATTCAATGAGAAAAATGGCAATTTCAAGTGTGTCAGTTGTTACCAAGAACAAAGGATGAAAGTATAACCTGAGATGTTTCTCAACAACTGTCTTGTCTCATTGGATTTTTGCTTTTCTCCAGCCCCGTGGAATGAGGGTGACACTTACTTGTATCAGGGGAAACTCTAGCTTGATGGCACTTCAAACAAATCTTCACTGTAAAACATTCATGTAGCGGGGTCTTTCTGTTTTTATTTTTTTTCTCTTTATCTAGAACACAAATGATTATTTATTTACTACCCATGATGTCCAGCAAAGAAGCAAGAGGAAAAAAAAATCTGTGTAAGCTTTAATTTTAATGAGCATTTCATATTTTAAAAAATGCTATTGATGCAGATATTATTCTTAGAGAAAAAATATTCAGTGGGTAATTTTGAATCTCATAGCTCCCACATTTCTGTGTCTTGAGTTAGAAGAAAAGGACTTAGGAGCTCGGCAACTCGGACGGGAAAGGTTGCCAAAGCCGTGTGTAAGGCATTCCAGCATGTACCGACCTGTAGTAAAGGTCTCAATCAGGGCTTCAGTCCTCCTCTTCCGTTAGTCACATGTGCCACGCCAGTCTTCCTTTTTTACAAATGTTATAGTAGTAAGTATGATCTGGGAAACACTCACGTCATATTAAATACTCAATTGGTGCAGAAGAGCATTAGATAGACATTAGCATTTTGTTCACACACCTGATGTTTATGCAGCCTTGGGTTATTTGTCTCGAAGTTCCACTGGCTGACTTTGCTTTTGATCTGTGAGCTATTAGAAGCCCCGTTACTGCAGATGAAAGGAGTTAGAAAGTTCTATATCATAACACAGTGTGATCAGTAATTCACAGAGCAGGTAATTTGCAATGACTTGCCAAGCCTTTGATTGCACCGGGTTTATGGCTATTAGCAGTTTCCCCTTTCAAATTTGTATGGTTCCATACTTCCTTTTTGACCTCTTTTTCATCATTTATGGTCTAATTTGGTAGTGAACAAAACGTAGCTGCTTGCTTAGCGCACAGCTGTCATTCAAACCCAACTGACTTACCGAGCACTTTGACATTTGTGATGATGAAAAAAACAGGAAGCAGGTGTACAGAACACTAACCAGGTTCCCGAAACAATGCTTTATGAGATTCACAATGTACCTCTGGGCGATGAACCAGTTCAGACTTGATTTTCTCTATCAATTTAATCTTGGTGTTCAAATTCCCATTCAAAGAAGGGAGTGCGGTTTTCGTCAAAATTGAAGTTAAATAAAATCCCTAATAATACTGTTAATGTAGGATCTCATAGGAACAACTGGAGAGGCAGCAAATGCTTGGCACTAAACTAATATGAAAATAGGGCTCACATGTCTACTTTGAAGTCATGCAATTAGGAGTACTACTTGATACTGGACTATATAAAATTTAAACCCTATAAAATACCTTCGGCAATGAAAACTTGCAACTAAATGGCACAATTCCTCCTTTAGCTGTCTGAATTGCATGTATACGATGCGAAAAAAATATTATTTTGTGGGGGTTTTCTTTGCACATTAAAATTGGTCATCTGTTGTACAGGTGTGCAGCACATCTTGGCCTGAGTTAGTCTGCCTTCACGCGCAGTTTGTCTGGGAGATGTGGAAGCCTGCAAAATTCAACATAGTCCAGGTCCCCAATTAGTGCATTTGGGGAAACACTCAAAGTTGGTACCACTGAGCACAGGGAACAGTGGTCAGTAATTCCCCAATTATCAGAATCCAACCCTGGTTACTATAATACACTATAGAATTCATCCTTCGGACCCAGAATGCTTCTTAATTTCAGTGGAAGAAACATCACATGTGTGTACAGGACCACACATCTTTAAGAACCATAGATTATTATCAAGCTCATGTATTTCCTGTCATCATTTTAGTATAGAAAGAAAATATTTCTATCAATAATACAAAATAGACAAACACTGTGCATTGACCTTCTGGAGATTTCATGTAATAGGAAAGTCATTTGAAAAATGAGGAATCTAGGTGTCTTTGAATTGTTGTACGTTTTTAAGCGGTGATTTCTAAGAGAGGACATAAATGTAGCACCCATTTATTTATTAAGCAGAAACACTTTCTTGTCACAGGAGCCTGTAGAAGAATATCCACAAGCAAAATGGAAAGAAATGACTGCAAGTCATGCTTCCTTGTGGATTAAGACTACTCAGGTAGAATAATGCATTTGAAGGTCAAAAGAGAGAAGAGGAATCCAGCCTGAGCATGACTCAGTTGGTTGCACAGAAAATTGTGTCTGACCATTCCCTATGCAACAGTCAGTGTGTCAAGTCGGCAACCTTAGTTGCATATTTGAATACAAAATACACGTAGCCATAAAATTTCCTGCTTGCTAGTAAAACACAGTGATACAGGCAGCTTCACTTACTTTAGTATTTCACCCTTTTGCACTGTGCACACCCATTGCACATGCGATATGCTGACCACGTGCACGTAGCATACACTTTGTTCCCTGCCAAAAGTATTGCACAGAGAGCATGGACATGTATGAGCCTGGGACAGGAAGTTCAATTTAAAAACAAGGCAATGGTGATGCTTTATGAGTTTTACAGAGATGGCAAGAAATTTTATATCTACTGTGTCCCTCAGGCTGGTTGTAATTTCAGTGTGGAGTGGAACTGTTTCTGAGAAATTATTGATCTTGACTTTTACCAGGCCTGCAGTAAAGCAAAGGTAACAAATAATGTCATGCTTGAATTTGGTGAAAAAGTATTTGCCGTCATGATTGTAAGTTGGGACCAAACTTGAAAGCACAGAACCCAAACCCAATAGCATCCTGACTTTTTTTTAGTTCGCATGATATTTTTATTTGTTCACTTTTACTGATGAGATGTTCAGGTCAGTTAACGAGTACTTCCCACTCATCTGTCTTGATACTTTACCAGGTCTTACCTGAAAACACATATTGGTTTGTGTCTATGTGCTGAAGCTACTTGGAGGCAGAACCCCTTATTTATTGCAACTTTTGCTTATGCTTTCATCTTTTCAAAGATTTTTGTATGATCCTTTGGTGTAGGTTATTTAGAAAGTGAGTGGATCGACAGGGTATAAGTTTACTGGAAAAAAACATATGAACATCTCATAAAAACATGCAAATACAAAACAAATGAGGGAACATTGGTAGAATGTTTACTTACATATACAGAATTATTCTATTCTGCTTCTTCTGTCTAAAAGTTCATTCAACTTTGACTTCAACAATATATTTGCATTATAATGTGAGATGTGAATGAATTCCTTCCACGAGTGGAAATAGCAAGGAAAATCTTTTCAGTTTATGAAATTACACTTAACAGGTTTATTTGTTCTCTCTCAACTTGAAACCCACAAGTTTTTACTAAGGCTATGGTTCATATTTCAAATACCAAGAAATCTTGAGGTTTCTTCCTTTCCTTCTCCCCCAAAATAAATCTACAAAGCACCTGGATTGAGACGAAGAACATCGATATATTGCCCATTAACTGAAAACTAGCAAACACTTACATAATAAAAATAAATAGGGTGTATTGTAATAGATGAGGAGGCAACATCCCACATTGTTTATTGATTCATAAGGTTAAGATTAAAGTGGGATTCTTGCTTGTGTTTATCAACAGTTTTTTTTTAAAGCAGTAAGTGAACCTGGAATCCCACAAACCAATCAATAAAGTTTAAAAGCTTCAGTGAATCTAACCCATAACAGGTCCTTGTTTGGAGAACACGCTCAAGAAACACATGTGCCTTTAAGAGGTCTTGAAAGACTTTACACCCATGGCCCATTACCATTTCCAAACACCCTGCAGCATTACCAGCCCGACATATGCTGACTGTATATCACCGTGACCCTCTCACTAAAGCTCTTTTGACTGGAGTGCTTTTAATACCCACTTTCTCAGCTGAGCTCAGGAGTGATTTGTTTTACATGCCACATTAATCCTTTCCACATTTTCTGGATGAGGCAACCACAATTCCACTTGTGAGGTGTTTCTAAAACACAGTTATAGGAAGAAAGCAGCAGGGTCCCAGACGTGACAACTTCCCTCTAGGCAGCTGACAAAGTGGGCTGTCCTGCCTTGGATTCACTCTTCAAACAAGCAATTGTGCCCGGCCACTAGGGTGGGCCAGCCTTCCAGGCCAGTAGGAGGTCCCATTTATTGAAGGCAATTTACTCTCAATTAAAACGCTGTAGGATTCTTCATAGACCTAATGCCTTACTGATACTCATTCACATTAGTAAAATGAAAATCAGGGAGAATAAGAACGAAGAGGTGGAATACAAAATATATAAACATATCTTAGTGAAACCAAACTTTACATATCATAGTTTTATAATCACAGGAAAAGAGCTTTATTTTTTCTTAATAAATGGGCAATTAGTGTTCAAAGCACAGGCTTTTATTATGTGGTAATTTTACAGTTTTAACTTTAAAGGCAACTCCCCCAGCCCCCAAATATATTTCAAGACCAGTGAATTTCTGTTGCATACATTTATGAACTTTTCTACATTTTTAATGTTCACTGAATATAAGTAATGTAGGCTTTTTAAATTTCAAGTTGTCAACAAGGCTAACTGATTGGACCAACTAGTTGTTACAGAAGTGTTTTTACATGTCAGCACGGGGATAATTTTATTAACTTGTTAGTATTATGCTTCCAATTTTATGTGTTAAAATCTGACTGTACAAGCAACTTGTGGCCTAAAATTATTCCTTTATCCAATTCTAATTTATTGTTCTTCCCTCGTAAATTTTATTTGCAGCTTCAATGGTTTGAAGAAAGCAATAAACCAGAACGAGGAGCATTTTACATAGTTTAGATTGACTTCCTTATTTTTGTTTGAAATTAATCCAATCCAGTTCTCTGGTGTCATCATCGGGCGGCCAGTAGATCACTCAAGGCTGAGGCTGTCTTCTTCCGATACAGGGTCAAGTTCCACAAGCCCACGTGGCAAATCCTTTATGTGAATCACGAGAGGGTTGCTGTCATGCCTATAAGGCATTCGGAAAGTGATACATGCCAAAAGCATTACTTTATCTCATGCCTTAGATTATCTTCCTAAAATGATCAGGAATAATTCTAGCTGCTTTTCTGAGGGACATCACTGTCACTGCTGAAATCCTAGATTATAGTTCTCATTTCATATATTCAAAATAGATGATGGATTGATACACATCCTTTTATATGTTGAAGAAAAAAATCTAGTTATGAAGCAACAGCAAACAGCATTTATTTTAGTGCTAGAATACCTACAAAAAAGTTGCTTATTTAACTCAGATGTCTAGTATCCTTTGAGACAAAAAAATTTAGTCAAGTGAAGAACAGGACACCATATAATCTTCCTATCCCACACTTGCTCTCTCTTATACACACATGCACACACACACACACACACACACTCACACTCACACTTAGCAGAGATTCTCCTTTAAGAAATTAAGGTTTATTCAGATGTAGAAAGCCAAACTAATACTTAATAATTTGCAGAAATAAGGCCATGTGATGTGTATGTTAAAAAGAAATTAAATTGATTTTAAAACTATATAAATAAAGTGAAAACTGGAGCATAAATTAACTTGCCAGCAATTGATAAAACCTGTCAGTCTATTTGTTTTTTTGTTTTAAATTGATTTATATAAAAAAATTAACTTTATTTTTGGGTGCCTTGACTCAGTTGAGAATCTCGTCAATTAAGGGTGCTTTCAAGAAAAGTGTTGCCTGAATTTAAAGTTAACTACTGATTTCAATTTCAATTTCAATACTTTGCTTTCAGTACCTTTAGAGAACATTTTCTAGATTCCTTTTTCTCTCTAAATCTATCTTTCTTTGAAGGATCTAGAATTCCTTGACCAGCTTAGAATTATAAAGGTCCTGTTTTTTCCTCTCCTTGGACAAGTTTGCTCAGCTGAGTTTGAGTTCCTATTTAGTTTTATCCACTGAAATGACCCATTCCCCTCTCGCCATTGGGCATTTTTTCAATCTTAACAAAACCAAGTCCATATTATAGGCCTCCTGGCCAACATTCCAGGTAAATGAATGGTTTTAAAGAAAAATGGTGCTATTTTTCAAAAGCCTGACATTTAAAAAATACAAGTCCAGAATTGAACCCTCAATAATTTTTCCATGCCTATATGCTACAAGAAGCAAAGAGTTACACAAATGAATACATCTGGGATTGTTTTCCAGCTGTTATTCCCCACCAGGGAAAATATTTAGAAATAAGACTTAGTCTTTGTTCTGGAACTACAAAGAGACCAGCCATCTTGCTGCCTTTCCGTGGGTTTAATGATTTGCCTCATATTGTGCGGTGGCTTTCGTGCCCTGTTGCTCATGCCTCCCGTTCCCCGTTGGTAATCATTTATGTTGGGCGTGTTCCAATTTCCAAATCTGTTTTGTGGCATGTATAGCTTGAAGCTAATAAGACCATTCAGTATTTTCAATATAAATATTAAAATATATTTTACTATAGAAATCTAGAGGAAATGATTCAAAATTTAAAAACAGCCCGATTAAAGAATAGAGTAACCTGATCTTTAAACAGTTAAGATTGGGTGTTTGTGGTTGAGCCGTGACATTTTTCTAATGTTCAGGGGATGTGGGGTCAGGTTCATGTATGTGTCTTTGCATATCATATGTTTATATTTGTACAGCACATATAGGAACATGTATGCATACCTTATATGTTGTGTGGGCACATGCATGTGGACACTCATAGAGTATTCTCTAAGGGTTGCAAAGCAGTTTCACTGTCTCTTCTGTTAACTTCGTCCTCACTTTCACTGATCTGCGTCCTCTTTCTACTGTTCACTCTAGGGATTGTCAAAAAATTTAATGTGGGGCATATTTTCTTAATATAAATACTTTTTCGTCAAAATGGGATCTTTTCTACATTTTGGTCTGGTCATCCTTTTCTTCACTTTCAAATGTATCATGTATACTTGATTTGATTTTTAATGGATGTATAGCATTCTACAGCATAGTTGATAATTTAATCATTCCCCTCACTGAATAAAATTGAGCTTATTTTTCAAGTTTTCCCTTTTAAAAAAATACTTCAGATTATCTCTATCTAGAGCCTTTACCATTGTGTATAAATAAAAGATTAAATATTGATTAATATTTCCAAGTTGCTTTATTAATCTTTTAAAATATTTGTTAAACACAAAACCCAATATATTATTATTTGTATTTATAATTTTGTTGTACTTTTGATATGACAAATCTGATCATATATTTTTAGGTCATCGAATGTCTTTGAGTCTTAACATCACCCTTCAGAATTTCAGAGTTGATGTAATATCTTATAAGAAAGTTTCCTGCAAAAGAATTTAAATTGGAGTTGTTCAAGAGAATATAGATAATGCTGATAGTAGAAGATAGAGAAACAGAGGATGGCAGGTGCCCATGAAGGAAATTTGACATATTTTTTTTGTTGGGTACTTATCACCCTTTTGTCTTTCAAACTGTTAAAATTTTTTTCTTTCTGCTTAAACAGTTTATATCTTAGAGCTAATGTTTTCTTTTGAGCTTTGGAATTTTGTAAAATACTCTGCAAAGATAAGATCTTTAGAAATTAATTTTTATAGTACGTATTAAGAACATTTAACTCTTTGCTGTTTATTTGGGATTTAATTTGGTGGAAGGAAGTAACTGTCCAGGTTTCTGTTCCTTTATTGTTTTTTTTTCTAGATGAAGCCCAGTTTGTCAATACTGCTTAACAAATGACCTATACTACATAGAAATGTTAACTTTTATGTACATTAATTTCCCCTTGTATGGTTGCCTCTATTTTTAGATTCTCAATTTTGTGCCACTGACATATTTTTTATGCCAATATCAAACATTCCTAATCATTATATAGTAATACTGAGTGCCATTCAGGACTTCTTGACTGTATACACACTTGGGACCAACAGCAATTCTGTCTGCTTCACTGGCATTACACTGAGATTTCATATTAATTTAGAAAAGGCTGATATTTTAAAATACTATAATAACATACTCTGAGATATCAATATATACCTCTCCTCAAGATCACTCCTGTCCCTCAGTAGCATTTTATAACCATATTCATGTGCATATGAGCTATTTCTTTAAATGTTACCTACATCTTTGTTATGATTTTATTGATTTTGTAAGGGAAACATCTATTTTACAAAAGGTAGAGAAAAATAATTAACATGGCTGGTGCTATTATTGAGATAGTAACAATTTCTAATAATTATACTTCCAAAGGAATTATACAATCTATAAATATTTGAAATTGTGTCTTACCTTTTATTTGTTGTCTTTTCTTATGCATTTACTGATTTGTCATGGTGATAACTGACACTTTTGTCATTTTTCTGGTGCTAATATTAATTAAACTTCATATTTTACTCCAACATCTTCTTCTATTCATTTATGGTAGAAAAAATATTTTAACATTGATAAACTGTATATAAATATATTTTATTTAATAATTGGCATTAAGTTATTAGATTATCCACTTAGATGAATCTAACATTTCTATATTTAAACTATTAACATAGTAAAACTTATTAATGAATTTATTGTTATTAAATATATTTATGTCCCATAAAACAAGCTTTTAAGATATTTTAAAATGCTATTAGATTCTTAGAAGCATTATTTTATCATTTTTATATTGCAAACTATAGTGGAATGTGATTTTTTTTTGTTGTACCATTTTATTAGGTTAGATAGTCTAAGGAACATTCAAAGTTAATTTTCTTTAAAAAATGACAATCTAAACTCCTTTGGGACTTTCTGGATATATGTCTATATCCTTAGGAAAAATATATAATATACATGATAAGTGTAGACTGTAAGATTGATAGAACAGAAATAAACTCTGCTTAAAGGTTTTAAGTAGCAGAACATTTAGGCTGAATATATAACCTATAGGAACTTGACATGGAACCATACAGAGGCAAACATTTTATAACAACCAGATGAAAGTCACAGAAATATAAAATTACTAGTGTTTGAGTAATTCCTAGAAAGCAAAACATCCTGAATTTGGATAATGCAATCTGAGGCCAGAATAGTCATTGTGAGTAAATCATGAAGGACATACCTTTCTAGCATCAGCAGTTTTGAACATTTTACAAGAAATGTAAAATCATTTCAAACTTAATAAATTAGAATGCAGACCATGAAAGCATTCATTTAGAACAGTAATGGGAGGAACAAAAAGTCAGCAGACATCAGGACAGTGTTTTAAAGTACCAAGACAATCAGGCAGGTAGTAGTGGTGAATGGGGTAGAGAGAAGATGGACTGAGCAAGTGCTCGGCAATAGCCTCAACCACATATGCTAAAGGAGTGAATGCTAACAAAATTAAAAGCAGAGATGACAGAGAGGATAAGAGAACTTTCCTTGAGTGACAAGATCTGTTGGTACAGTTGATAGAGATGGGTAATTCAATAGCAACTGTTGAAGTGGGCTTGGCAAAGATGACAAATTTATCTAATAAATGTAAAGGACAGAGCCAGGCACTGAGTTGATCTGTAGGAATAGAACTTGGACCCTCCACTTTGGAAGGCAAAGAGAAATACTACAGGACATATTCTGTGTAATTCAGTGTGTTAAGGGCTATCAACAGTAATTACTACATGCAGACATGTCCCCAGATGACATATGAGGCTTCTCAGAGGTGGTTGGTTCTATGGAGTGTGCTGGAATTAAGTGTGCATGATTATTAAATTTAGTCCACTGATTGTTTTGGCATAGTTCTGCATGTGGATCATAGAAAAGTCCAGCCTGGGTGTGCATGGCACCACCCCAAAAGCAAGGAGCCTGGAAGGGATAAAAGAAAGAGGCTTTTGCCACCCTGCTTGCTGCTGCTGCTGCTTCTGCTTGCTGTTTCACTACTTCACTGCTTGCTGCTTTGCTGCCTCTGGTTGCCATGGACTCTTTCTCCTCTCATTCGTGCCTCTCATGCCACCCTGCCTATATGAACTGTGAGCCAAATACAGCTTTCCTCTTTTAACTTTGAGTATCAGGTGTTTTATTTCCACAATGGGAAAAATAACTGAGACAGGAACAGTGCATATTTAGCCTTCCATATGGGTTTCATATCAAGACAAGGTATGATTTAATTACAACTTAGGTCTCAGTTTCACCAACCTTGATAAAATTTCTTTGACAACAGGATTCCTCCTACTAGACTACTTCTAGCCTGGTTTTCTTCAAGTGAAATGTATTCTTTGTTTTTGTTAAAGGATGTCCATTGTTTTCTGTAGAATGTCTCCACATAAAAGCAGCAATATTACTGAAATACATCACATACTGTCGTTCAAGACAGCTAAATAATAGCATCTAAAACTAATGTTTGTTATGAATTTCTATGTAACCATGAAATAAAATGATACAATCTGTATTTCAGACTCATGTTTTATATTAAATGAGATTGTTATAGAGTAACTTTAAAGAAATGTTTTTCTACCTCATGCCAGAACTAAATACTATTTTATACTTTGATTTCTGTCCTTAATGTCAATTTATTGTAACTTGCCATCTACTCACATGCAATGATGTTTTACCTAATGATATTATCTCTTAATTATACCAGCTTGAGTAGCAGAAAAATTTAGTAGGTTAGTCTATGCATACACTTCGTATCTAATCTCAGTGACATATCACAGGCTTTGAGGTTTTTGTTTCCTATTCATAAATACATCGATGCCAAAGGCACTTACATGTGCATCAAGAAAGGTGCCTGTCTTCTTTGAAGTGATTTTCTGCGGAAATCACAACCACCGACCAAATGATTTGAAAAGATTAAATTGTGCTTACTTTATGACATTCTAAAAGAGCAGAGTTAGTGCTGGGCCAGATGCCAGCTTCTCAGCACCCATCCTTTCATGTTTAGCTGCCAGATACAGTCACACAAATTATTCTGGAGCAGGCATGTGCCAGGGTGCCATTCTAGAGGACAGACCTGAGGCTGGTGGGGTTTTACTGCTTCGATGAATGGACAGTCAAGCCTATTTTATATGCATCAAAGTACTTTTAAAAATTAAGTTAAATATCAATTATTAGAGAGACTTTTTCTTCTCTTGGAAGGAAGACATCCCCTAAATAGTTACAATAGCATTTTCTCTGTTCTGAGGAATGTGGAATTTGTTTCTCCAACCAAATCAAAATCAAGATGTGCATTTAGTTATTTTATTTATAATAGGAACTATTATAACTATAACTTTGAAATATATATATATATGCAAATATATTGATACACGTATATTTACATATACATACCTACACTTTTATGGAACACAACTACCTAATAGTGAAACATACGTAAAGATATTCCCAGGTAAAAATTATAAAGGAATCACATAAATGTATTTATACAGAAAGGAATGCTTTTCTATGGTAATCTATACTGAAACACTTTTTTTCAACTCTCAGGCTTAGTCCCCAGTTCTCTTCTGAGTTATGGTACTCATTCATCTCAGGCATTTTCACTGCCAGATGGAACCATTTCACTGGTTTGCAGAACTGTAGATGGAGCCAACAGAAAACCACATCTTCATGCTCAAAGCTTAGGTTCACACGGAGGAGACCTGAGACACAAAAGTCAAATTTATTAATAATATGAGTAATTTCAAATATATGAGCACTAACAAGAAATATAAAACAGTATGTGTTCAATGACAATTTGAATGGTACAATCAGGCAAAGCTAGGAGATTTTAGATGAGAGATACTAGTGTTTTTATAGGAACATAGTGAAACATTTTTTGGGAAAGATAGGTGCTGATATAGATTGTGAGAACTTTGCAGATTGCACCAATCAGGAAGGAGAGAGTTGTATTTTAGAGAGAGAATTTCCATGGAAACAGGGGATAAGGGATCTGTGTTATAGATGGTACCATGAATGGTTGCCCAGATTGGTTAGAGATTTGCATTTTTCTCTTGTATTTAAAATATATATAGGAGAAGAAAACAAGGCCAGAGAATGTATTTTAGCAGGTTGGAGATATCAAGCTGAATAGCATGAACTTAATCCTGTTTATAACAGGGACAAGATAAAAGTTGTTGAGAGTTCCACACCATGCTGAAACAACATCATTCAGAGTCACTTGACACTGTACAGGATCATGAAAAGGAACTTGCTGATAAATAAGCATTTTCCTAAACAGAGTTTGGTAGACAAAGTTGATGAGGAAACCATATGGCTATCAATGTCAACCTACAGAAATTAGTAGGCAAAAGTAGAGTGTGTAGAACCTGTCAGCTGAATCTCTAGTAAACATAACATCACTAACTGACTGGTGAAGGAATGTGCTCAGGACAAAATTCCATTTGTGCCAAGAAATATTTCAGAAGCTTTGAGTAACAGTAAGTAAAAAGTGCATCGCTTTTCAAGACTTAGCCTGCAATCAAAACTACAAAAAAGGCAGGAGAAAAGAAATTGTTGGATGGAAGGAAGTGGGAGATGGGATTCTATAGTGATAAAGTCAATCTTAGTTTGAGTTCAAAGGAAACTGATCAAAAGTGTCTAGAATAATATTAGAATGTGACTTCTCAGAATAAAGTATTTCAAAAGGGTAAGACAAAGTATCTTGCACATTTCAGTTCAGGTAGCCTTAATATTAAAAATCTGCCAGTAAATTCTTTATGTCTTTTATTTATTTTTGTGGTGCTATATTGTTTCAATATTAGATAGTATTTACCCTTTCTACCTCTGTTGCATTCCTGCATTCTAAGCCAGTAGCCATATTTGTCATCTTTTTCCTTGGAAATTTTTTTGTAGGGCAAAAAGACAGAAGCTGCATAATGTACTCTTAAAATTAGGGATAATATCATGTGTGGCTCTCAAGGTGGGAGGAGAAAGGGCTGTGGCTTTGAGGAGTAGAAAAAAATGTGGAGTTTTCCTACGAGTAACAGAGATCCAAAGGTCATATGAGTTTCTGGAATTTCGCTGGAGATAGAGCTTCTAGAGTCCCAGTTCTTTCTAAGATGCTGAAAAGCAAGTATCACCGGGGCTCCCGAGAGCAATGAACACTGGGTCTTGGGTCAGCAGCCAGTGCCAGTCACATACATGAACAGAGACTTGCCATTTCTTAACAGAGACATCATGGCGGCACTGCAGGGTCCCAGGATGCCTGGAGGTGGCCCTTCCACGACAGGAAATCGAGTATCTGAGACTCCTTCCTGCCAATCAAATCCTGATCATTTCCACGCTCCCCATGCTTTGCACTATTTTCAGGAGAGGACACTCCAACCCTGTGAAAATGCAAATGAAACATAAGTAATAAATTAAGCAACAATAAAACATCTTGAAAGCATTATTTTTCCTTCAAATAAACAATACTGCTTAAACTTAAGAAGGCTTCAGGGAATCAATGTCTGATTTTATAATTTATTTAATGAATCTTTTGATTATTTTTAATATTAGTAAATGAACGATGAAACTTATGCTGTACTATAAATTTTAATTGCACTGGGGAATTTTTTCATATGTCATGCTGTGTGACCTCGTCCCATAAGTGGTCCCAGGCAAGCCTGAAATATCACTATTGTTTCTTTTATTAATAACTAAGTAGTCTGCATTTTTGATAAGTTTGGTAAGGCTTCTGTCAACATTTGCCATGCACTTTGACTTCCCCTCAAATTATTTTTGACAGTTTGGTTTCCATTTAACAAGGTAAGTAGCTTCCACTGTTAGAGATGTTACTTAATAGAGATCACATATCCAAGTACACAAATAAATGAGATTTACTGGAAAATAGGTTAAATGCCAGTTTAAACACTGTTCCTATAGTACTGTCTTATTCAAATAAGAGCAAACTATTTTTGTAGCAATTATGTGAAATCGCTCAAAGCCCACAGAGACCATCATGCCTCAGGTGGGTAGTAACACAAACTCAAATTTGTACTAATCTCCTTGGAGGAAGGAAGCATTAACAAATGCTCCGTGGCAGCTACTTCTTTTACTAGTTGGCTAAATGCTACCATCAGGGGGGAATGCTTAGGAGACCCATTGGAATTAACACAGTTGGAAAGTTACTACATTATAAACACATATGATATTCCAAAAGTCAAAAGGAAATATATATATATAATATATAAATATATTAAATATATTAAAATATATATATATATATATTTGTTTCTTGGAGTGATATCTTTACTTTTAGACTTATGCTGATGTCTTCATCTCTAGAAATTCTACCTAGACCCACTGAAAAATTTACATGGGCTTTCTACAGAGGTTATGGAAATATCAGTTAAAATGAGGATTATAAACAAAATGTGGTCTCATTTCCTGAAAAAAATGGAAATATACTTCTTGGGGCTAATACAGTACAGGAGGGATCCTCTCTTTAGTGACTTTCAGCTCAAGGGAGGTAAAGGTGGAAGCTCTCAGATGTCCTGCTCTGGTGTAAAAAGATCCAGAATTTATTGTAGGAAAAGAAAGGAAGGAAGAAAGATTATAGAGAAAGCAAGAGAGAGGATTTAAAGATGTAGAAACCAGAATCAGTAATTTATGGAGGGTGGATATTAAAAGACAAGCTCTATTAGACTAAGAGGTCTGTTCAAACTCGCATTAAAAGTTAGAAAGCTTATTACTAACACAATAAGCACTTGAAAAGGAGTATTTTATTTTTGTTGTAGCCTCATCTCTTTATTATAGGGCTTTTAATTTTGTTTTTTGAGACAGGGTCTTGCTTTGTAGTTCAGGCTGGCCCTGAACTCACTGTGTAACCCAGGCAAGTCTCAAACTCAGCAATCCTCCTGTCTCTGCCTCCCAAGTGTGGGGATTACAGGTGTGAGCCATCATGCCCGGCTTTTTAATTTTTTTTTTATACTGAGTCTTCTAAGTTACTAATTTGGTCAGGGTGGCCTCAAATCCATGATCCTCCTGTCTCCATCTCCCAGAATGCTGGTATTACAGATGTTCGCTACCACATCCAATTTTATATATGTCTGTACTGCACATGGAATCTTGAAAATATATGAAGATACTCATGGCTCATTCTTTAACTTGTATTTTATTATTTTCAAGATTTCTTGATACACACATAATAGATATATGAGTAAATATTTTGTGTATATTTATATGGATATACAGTACATGTATAATTATATGTAAATGATAGTATATGTACAAAATAGAATGAAATACAAATTAAAGAATGAACTATGAAAATGTAAATATATGCACATGTTTTAACTTTTTAATATGTTCCATTATAAGAATTTATTATTTCCCCTACTAGAAAAACATTTAAGTTGCTTCAAAGTTACTTCCTTTAAAATGCTACTAAGAGAAATACACACCTATCTTCTTATATATGCATGCAAGAAGTTATCTAAGGTATTCTTTTTTTAAATTGAATTCTTTATTGGTACATTCTATATACAGCTCACAATCACACACAACACTGGGGAATTTGTACCAGTATATGACACAAGTTAATTCTCATTTATACCCACATCCCTACCCACCCACACCTCCCCACCCCCTATATACATGCTCTTTTATTTTCTTTCAGAATTATATTTATTCCTTCCCCTCATTACATCCCCACACCAAATTCCCTTTGGATAGTTCCTATTTTACAAAAACTATCATACATTCTAGTACTTATTTACATCTATAGGTGCTCATATCAAAGAAAAGATCTGGTATTTGTATATCTGCGATCTATTTATTTCTTCTTCACACTTATTGTGTGTCCTCCAGGTGTATCCATTTGCACATAAATGAATGGATCTTGTCATTCTTTATAGCAGAGTAATACTCCACTTCATAAAAAACCCAAATCTTCTTTATCCTTATCTAAGGTATTCTTTTCCAAATTATAAATAGAAATAAATCTAATGACAGGATTTTTTGTCATCTTCAACTTCACTAAATGTTTAATGTACCAAATCATTTTCTCTCTACTTGTTTTATTTCCTTGTATCCTTGCCAACGTAAGGTGCTGAGAGAATATAAAAATTTGGTATTTTGAAGGATGGCATAAAATATTACCTCAATTTAAAATTGCATTTCCTGATTAAGAGCATACTGAACACATTTTCGTATGATTTTTTTCTCACTTATATTTTTGAAGAATCGACTGTTCGTATCCCTTCTCTGTTTTCTGGGGTATTATTTTGGTTAAAAATGCAAGTGTAGTTATTATCACAACATTCTAAATAATAATTTTTTTCAATTGCATGCATTTAAAATGTATTTTTCAAAAACTGTCTTTCATTTTCTTTCCCCAAATCATAATTTTAATATTAAATAATTGTACTGGGAATTTTGAAATATTTAGTGATAGAATAAGAATTTTGCAGTAAATGTAGTTTTTGCAATTTGACTTATATTGTTGTGTACAATATTGTGTATTATATTGTACGTTGTTATTGAACTGTAGTATGTGAATATATGAGGTAAGATGAAAGGTACAGTGAATGATGAAATAAAAATTACAGTAAAAGACTTTGCTATTAATTCTTCTCAAAACACATTCATGACACCCTTCTTGTAACTTTTGGAGGCGCTTCTAGAAGTCCTCTTTTGAGTTTGTCTTTCCTTGGCTGTTGTGATGTCCCGAAACGATTCAAAATATTTGGGATGATTCCCGTCAGGTAAAAACATGGTGTGTCCTCCTTATTCACAGTGTTCATCACATCCAGCGCTGTGTGACTTCTGGCTTTGCCCCGGAGTCAAAATGAGCATGAGTGGCAAAGGTTTTAAACTGACTGGGAGCGTCAGTTCAGTCGGGTCAGTGCAGCTGAAGCCATTCCCCAAAGCGGACTGCTTCAGAGAGCGCGGGAATGATGGGGTGATTGTTTTTCCAAGCCAGGAGGAGTGTTTGTAAAGCAATAATGGCAATGCGCCTTGTACCGTAATTTTTAGATATTTAAACATTACCATATTTTTGAATAATTTCTCTTATTATATTTTGTCAATTCTACTTGCCATGTAACTAGTTGTTTGTTTTGAAAATATTGTGAAAATTCTTGTTTCGAACACTTGAGTATAGAATAACTTGTCTTTGTCACTGAATTATAAAGATTCTTTGCACA
>PVIC010015913.1:0-34587 GCA_004025085.1 Thryonomys swinderianus
GAAGGAGCAGTGACTGATTTCTAAATAGGCATCAATCACATTGGGTAGAGGACCAAAACATTCCTTGTCTATTTCTTTCCAGAAAGTTTTTGCCCTTTCCATGCATGCTTGCTGTATAATATGGTTCCCTGTTTGACCGCCATTTAATCAATATTAATGTAAGTGACTAAACTTGTACTTTTTTATTGTTTGACCATACCATAGTTTTGTCTCACCTTACACTCACCTTGTGATTTTGCCCTATAAACCCTCCTCTGAGAAGTGGTCTCCTGGGCAACCCACATTCCAGGTGTCCCTTCTTGTTCCTCTAGGCAAGAGCTGATATTTCAATAAATATTTCCCACTTTTAATCATCTTTGCTCCTAAAATTCAATTTTGGAGAACAATGAATTCAATGTATCAAACATCTAGCGGGTCAAGATTTACACTTTCCTTGTTATTTAGATAATTTGGAGATTGCATATCATCTCTGTATCATACATCCCATGTTAAAATCAAGGTACAAAGAGATGTTTCAGCACATATGTTTGTCACTATTCACAACTGGCAAGCTGTACGGTCAGGTTAGAAGCTCATCTAGGCATAACTGGACAGATATGCGCATCTATACACAGGGACATTATTCACCATAAAGTTCTAAAATTCATCACAAATACAGAAAGTACAAGAAGACATTCTACTATGTGAAATAAACACAAGACACAGAATGTACTGCGTGTTCTCTGTCATAGGGTAAAACTAAAATACTCAGAGTTAACATAAATGTAGAACACTAGTTACTACAGGCTGGGAAACAAGGTGAGAGCATGGGTGAGAGAGGCAGATACAGGTCACTTTGATCTGTATGATACACATGCGTATATGGATATGCCAGTTAGTGCCCTTATTATATATGCTTAACACAAGTTAGTCAAGAAATTTGAAATATTTTGGAAAAAATTTTAAACGTGCTTTTGACAATAATGAGTATGTGAAATGAGTCAAGTCACATTCAATTCTACTGAAAATTAGCAAAACATTCAAGATAAATCATTTAGATGTATGACATGTGCACCGTAATGGTGTCATTGTGGACACAGAGAGTATGAAATTGGCAAATGTTTAATTCAAGGAACAGAAAGGACTTTAACCATAGTCAAACCTTATGAGATTTGGAAGGAGAGATATATAGCACTTCCCAACTCGCTACTGTTTGTTTAGTAAGTCTAAATGCAGATAAAATCATTTAGATACCTCTTCTGCAACCCAATTTCTATAGACCCAATTTCTATAGATTACACTAAAGTCATGGCAACTGCTCAGTTCTTTTACAAAAGTATCCTTGGGCAATTATCTCTAAGTTAAATAAAATTAGATACTGAGATACACCTAGTTTCTATGAGGAGAAAATTGCCAACTTTGAAAAATTCAGGATATGTTACCACTTTAACCACTAATATCATGAGAAGAGATTGCTGTGGGCAAAGTTTACAAGATGATAGATGTGATGCCAGACACATAATTTATGGGACTGTCTTAAAATATTTTACCCAAACATCAAACACAAAAGAGTATCTGTGAGAGATTTGCAAAAGTGCTAGATCCTGGAAAAATCTAGCCAGCCAGGTCCCTGGTTCCCCAAAAAGTCCTCCATGAGTTCAGAGCCCAGGGCATGTCTCAGGCAAGTCTGGATCAAAGATCTACCCCCAGAAAGCCCCAAATACTTGCAGAGGGAGTTCAAAAGTCTTTTGACAGTGGGGAAAAGCCAGGAAGCAACACTTAAGACAATAGTAAAGACCAGAGCTTGTCCAGAGAAAACAGCAGCCATCCCCAGTGACAGCAAGGACCTGAGGTCCTACAGACAGCTGAGTTCCCATCTATGAAACCAGCAGGCCAAATTACTCTAGGAAAATCAATTGCATGCCATCTTCTCTCATTCTCCTTCTATGCTGCTCTAGCAACAATCCTCTGGTGGAGCTTCTGTTAGCAGAAACATGCAGACTCAGTTCAGGGGGGCTTGAGCTGAACATTAATTCATCCATAATACACTAGGGATTATAGATGTTTTCTATGCTTTGCTGTTGTACACTATTCTTCAGTTTCCTCTCCTATATAATCCATTGACTATAAGGCCTTGTGATTGTTCATTGATTGTCACTTGAGTAAGAAATGCCCAACTACACTGGATCAGCATAGTTCTGGGTCTGGCTGAAGAGATTTACTGAAAACAGAAGACCCGCCGTGGGTATGAGTGGCACCAACCAATAGGATTTTTTGCTTAATGGAAAAACCAGGAGATGAGGAAGCAAGGCTCACTTCCCTTTCCATGGAGGAGTTCCAGTCTTCACCCTCCTCTCAGAAGCCTTCTCATGGCTTCTAGTGCAGACCTTCAGCCTTGTCCTGTACCCTTCACTGACTGATTCAGACCAGCAGGAGAACGAGCTCCAGCCCTCAACCTCTGACTGGATGCTTCAGAACTCCAGACAAGGCTTTTACCCTCTTCCATGTCTGATGCTGCAGGCCACCACTGTAGTCTTGCAAATCCTTATATATTTATATATCTTACATTAAACCTGTTTCTCTAGTGAGCACTGACTGACACAAGCCTACATATTTTCAAGTTTTTATTTTGAATATAGAAATTACTACATAGTAGTTAGGTTTACCCTTCACTCATTCTCCCTCATGTTTTAGCTTACAGAAAAAAGTATAGCACAAAGGCAAAAAAAAAAAAAGGTCAATGCTCTCTACATGTATTACGTGATATCATTTTATCACATATAGTCAACCATGCCAAAATCCCTGTTGTGCACTTCTTACCATAAACATTTGCTGAATTTTATTACATTTTTATTATCAGTTGGCCAAATCAAGAAGTATTGCATGTTTTATTGTGGGAAATTATACTTTATTGATTCATAATAAGGTCTGGCCGTTCAATGTCTTCAACATTACTTTACTTGTATGGCTGGATATACAGACGTGCATATACTTAGGTAAGTGGGTGAGCATATGATGGAACTTGGCAGATTTCTAAAAGAAATACCATACTTGCAAAGTGGAGCCACAGTGGAGTTGTAATGAGCTAAAGTTCATCTATCTCACAGCATTTTCTTAGAGGGTATCCACTAAACATCTACGATATCAATGCAGGATTTAATAAAGTGTTTCCTCCCCTGACTGGGCACACCTGCTTATGCTATGCAAAGTGAAACAACAGTGAAAGAACAAAAACTCAAACAAAACAAAACAGAAAAAAAACCCTATGCTTTCAGTGGTTTTACTACCAGCTATACCCGAACTTCTGAAATAAAGTTTTGATATTTGAATGGGTTAATGAGATTTGGGGGTCTTTCGTTTTTAAGGTTCTCCACACTGATGTCCCAAAACATGTAAATCTTCGTAAACAACTGAATAAATAGCAGCACACAAATGGATTGTGCCATGATTTTTTTCCTCTGGGAAACTGCCGAGGACTTGGTAAAATCACCTCAATTCTAAATAAGCGGTGGGAAGCAAAAGTTCATGGAGTATGAAAGATCATGGGAATATACAAGGACCACAAAGCCATCCTCTTAGGAGCACTGTGCAAAAAATATATTTCTACGTGTAAACCATTTATACTAAATACTGCAGCTGGAACAAAAATTTTCCAGTGTGTGAACACTGAACCTTAGTACTCTCACATAGTAATTATACATATATATTATCTATTATACATATATATTATCTATTATACATATATATGTATATAATTATATATACAGAGAATTTTATATATATATGTAATATATATACATACAGAGAGAGAAATGGAAAAGATCACAGAAACTGAGATGCTAAGAAGTATCTTGAAGGTATTAACATTAGTTTCAATAAGCTACATTATAAATATCCTAAAAAAATGAAAGGAAAGAACATATTCACTGTAATATTTTGTGAAGACAGAAAACTTAGGAAATTAATAGAGTTCTTATGGACTCTACAATAGTCCCCCTGCTATTAGCAAGTTGTATTACAAAGCTATATTTTTCATGATGAATATACCCATGTTGGTGAATTATTATGAGTCAAATCATGCACTCGGTTTTAATTTTTTTAGTTTTTATCTAACATCCTTTCTCTGGTAGGACACTGTGTAGTGCTGATAGGCAGTGCCCTAGTTCATGGTACTACAGGAAGGTAGAGCAGAGTGGAATGAAGTTAGATCACTGAGGTGCGCACCTAAAAATCGGGGACCCTCAGTCCTCTGCTCTGTGCTCCCCATCTGCAGGGGAGTCAAGCTTCCTCTATAGCACTATAAGCCCAGAAGCTGTAATGACTATGAATGAACCTTTAAAAATGTAAGCCCTCTTTCTGTCATTTCATCTTCTCAGATAATCTGTTACAGTTATAGACAACTAAACCATTCATCATTTTTTGTTTTGTTTTGCGCTGTTGTTTTATTTGTTATATTGCTTGGTTTTTGAGCAATTCCTAACTTTTTGGCCATGAGCTACTTCAAACTCAGACTGTAGATTTCCTATTCCAGTTCTAGAATTGCTCTGGTTCCTCATGTTAAGAATTAGTATTAAAGGGACGGAGATTAGCTCAGTGGTTCTCACACCTGCCTCACAAGTGCATGGTCCTGAGTTCAATCCCTGGTAACCACATACAATGCTAGGCGTGGTGACTCACGCCCACCAGCAATCAATACCACATACCACAGTGCCGGGCGTGGTGGCTCATGCCTGTAATCCCAGCACTTGGGGGGCAGAGACAGGAGGATTGCTGAATTCAAGGCGTGCCTGGGCTCCACAGTGAGCTGAGGGCCAGCCTGAACTACAAAGCGAGACCCTGTCTCAAAAAAAAAAAAAAAAAAAAAAAGTATTAGTATTAAAAGCCATACATGTACTAGGTATGCTCCTTTCTGTTAAAATATAATTTATTCCAGCCTTTTCTAAATATGTATATGCATACTTAACTATACATATATACATATATGTCTGCACATATTACCATGAGTATATTCTGTACCTCAAGCTTAATCTATATTAACCTATAAAAAAGATCATATTGACATCTCCAGTTTTAACAACATTAATCATTATAGGCATTTTCCATTATCTATAATTTGTGTCTCTAAAATCTATGAGATTGTTCACATTCTACACTTGATCTTAGCCAAAAGGCCGAGAAGCGATGAGACTGTTCACATTCTAATAGTGATTGCATCGAATTCATACATCCCTTCAAGATGAATTGACATCTTAAAAGTATTGAATTTTCCAGTGCATGAGCTAAGAAAATGAACATGAAATCTATCTTTTTATTTATAACCTAATTTCATTTCCCTAATTAGAAAGATCCACAGAGAGATTTTGTATCTTTGGGTTAAATTTATAAATGAACACATCTTTCTAAAAAGTATTAAATTGTTGGTATATTTCATAATCTCCTAAGTATCCACAATAAAATGTATATTACTTTAGAGATTATGAACTATGACAAGGAGATTATGGAGTTAATTGTTTGTTATATCATCATGAACCCTTGATTATATCCATGGTAAACTAAGCACTTGAAAATATAATATTTAACATTTTCAAGTTGCCTACTTTGCACATGTGTATAATTACAGCCTGTTTTAGAAAGAAATCATGTCTTTAGTCACAGGACCTTAATATCTTCTTTTCTTGATTTTCAAAATATAGGCTAGGTTATAGGGTACTGTGAGCCTTTTGTCCGATTATCCTCTAGCTGTGCTGTGTTCTGTGCCACATGGAGAGAGTGCACTAGATTGCACTGGAACTAATACGTAAAGTAGGTGTATCTGACAACATGAAGAGACACTGGGGAAGACAGGTCATTAGTTTTTGCATCTGAACAGGTTCTGGCCAAAGGAAGGACAGTGGAAAGCTTGTGCATTTCTCCCAGACAGGCCAAACCCTAAATCCAATTGTCCCAGGATTCCTTATAAATGTCAGTGATCACATTATGGAGGGAAGAAGGGAAATAAGATCAGTATGTATGACACAGCTATATATCATGTCTATGTAATTTAAAATTTGTGATTGTGAAATTAAAATTAATTAATGTGTTAAAAGCCCTTGAAATTGGATGTTTTTTTTTCTGCAATATAGTATAAGGTCACCATTATCAGATTCTCTGAATATTATTTTTTAATTAAAAGGTATATTATTTTTTAATTTGTTCAAACAAAATCTATATGAGCATACCCCCATGTTTCACTTTTTTAGTGATCTCTTTAGATAAAGAGTATTTAGGTTTTGTAGACATTTTCATGTAAGCTATCATTTAATTGACACAAAAATGTATTTTATTTATCAGGATTTTTAAAAAAGCTTTATGTTCACAATTATTCATGTCCTTTGTTTTTCCAATAAAGACAAAGATTAAGAAAGGCTTTCATAATGATTTAACAGATTGAAACTCTTTTAAAGAAACTGTATTAAATAGATCTAAGAAAAAATTGATGAAGCCAATGAAAAGGTTAATATAGAAAATGTGCGACAGATGGCAGGACCTCTCTGGTCCTGTATGGTTCCCACCATGCTGGCTGTGACCTGCAGTTCTGGCTGTGAGCTTCAGCTCTGACCAGCTTGCAGAACTGCACACGCCACATCCATGACACTTCAAGGCCCTTGATTTCACCACAGGACACAGCCTCTCTACCCTATTTCAAAAATTGAGATTTCTATATGAGTTTGAAAAGACTCGCCCTTTTCCTCAGGGGTCCTACTCTTTCATGGAGTGCCGACTACGAATCCTTCTTTCAAAATCAGAGTCAGCCTCTGCCCTCTGCGACAGCCCCCTGAAAGAGTGTGCTTGAGAAAACATAATATAATAAGAAACAAAAAAATGTTTCTGCTGCCTGCTTTGGTAATAAATAGCAGATCACATTCTCTGGGGCCATGCTAAATTTATAAAGAACACACTCTTTCAGACAAACTTGATTGCTTTTTTTTATAAACTCACTAAATTAGTGGATAAAAGAATAGAGTGCATAGAAAATATCTTGATCATAATAAAACAAATTGATAGCAATTTACAAATACACAGTGGATGAGATTTTGTTTGAAAATTTAATTCAAATTACCTTAGTTGCAAATATCGCCACACAGATTGAAAACTGAATGAAGAATGGCCATAAAGAAAAGAAAATGAAAAATGCTAACAAAGAAATCTATCATGGGGACTTAAAATCTTAATGAATATTATAGAAAGAGGCTAAAGACCCCAGACTTTAATTTCTCACTTTGTCTATTCAATTAAGAAGTTCATAAGTAACAAAAGGAGTTATTTTAATTCACTCTTTAAAAGTATACCATGTTTAGAGAAATCTGATTTTTTGTGTGTACTAGGCTGCAAATATTAATTCTTTACTTCATAACTTCAGCCGTAGTAACATCTAAGGATATCCTGATGAGTGCAAGGAGCATTTTGGTCATCCTCTTATATTATTAGTGCGTACTGAGAGTGGGTGAAAGTAAGTAGCACGGATCTGGAATTGGTGTAATTGTCTCCATGCAATATCTGCTGTTCACACATAAGATAAGATCTACAATTCCATCAATAATTACACAATGTACTGTCTCTCAAATTGTACAAAGTCAGCCTTCAAGATAAAATGCTGTAGGTTTAGGTCGTAGTTGAATTATCTTGCTCCTTGAACCAAGAGAAAGGATGGAACACATGAACAAAATTTTGAAGCTCAGTCTACCTTTTAGAAAGTAAATAAACTTGTCATAACCATTTTTATCTTCTACTGCCTTATCTCCTAACTCAATGATAGTAACATAGTTACATGAAACTATGGCAAAGAAGAACACATATTATGAAAATATTGAAGAATATTAAAAGTCAATGTGTTAGCAGTTGTATGCATTAAAGCATTGGATGTATGCAATCTGCTTGTTTATTTACCTAATTCAAAATAAATATTGTTATTGATAGTGGTGATCATGGTTAGGTTGATGCTTCAGGAACGGGTACCTGGGTGGGAACCTGATATTTTCTGTTCTTTTTTTTCTTAATAAGAGAAACATGATCTATCTCCATTTTCCCTATCACTAGATTTTATTCTTCATGCAGGCATGTCACTTCTTGATTATAGATTTATAAACTCCACACATTATCCCTTTCCCAGAGGATTCCACAATTTTGTACTTTTTAAAAATTCTGACTTATCTCTGTAAATCTTTCATCTCCTCTGTATCTACTTTATGGTCCTGATAAGAATCCACTAATCCTTGCCTATGACATTGCACTGTTAATGAAACAATTAGGCATAGATACAAAAAGTCAGTCACAGCTATATCAATAACTGGCTAATCAACATTTATTTTTTCAATCTAGGAAGGAAATTTATATTAATGCAATCTGTTAATAAACTGAATATAATGCTAAGGCTTGAAAGTGTCTGTGATCGTTCACTGAAGTCCTAGCTCATAATAATATCCATTCCCTCATTATGAAAAGGGAATTACAATCTCCACACTGCCTATAGTACAATATTTTCATGAGAGCACCGGATTGTTATGTCAAAATTATTGTTTCAAAGTTATTTTCATCCCTTAACTACTTTGAATGATTGATAAACCTATTAAGTGATCCATTTATTGAATAAGAAAAAGAAATCCAGTTCTCATTATTCTCTTTAGAGCATCTAAACAGGAATCTTTTTAACTACTATGGAATTTTTATTTGCATCACAACTAATTTCATTTTTGACCACTAATGACCAACCAAACTAATAGTCTATATGTACTTTTAGTATAAAATTTGGAATAGTACCTTTCTAAGTTCTTACCTTTTATAAGATTTTTATATTTATATGTGTGTATATACATATGAGTTTATCCATGTGCATGCATGTATTGAAGATTTTTCTAACAACTTCAAATATTGTCATACCTGGTTCAAATTAGGCCAGTTAGAAAGAGAGCATATATTTGAGCCATATAGGCATGGCATTGATTCCTCATTCTTCAAATTTTAGAAATATAATCTTCAGTGGTGATTTCCATTCTCTTATTGTGATGTATAGTGTTTTTAATATTTTATTTAATTAATAAAAATTCTAAATATAGTATGATATATAATAGGTCTATTAATATTTTATAGTATCCTACCAGATTGTATGCCATTATATTACTAATACTACTCAGTTATAGAACTACGGTAAAATTACAACAAAGAAAAATAATTGACAGAGCTGTTGTGAGCAATATATATCATGTATATTAATATATATCACATATAGTACACTGGCCAATAAGAGAAATTTGGGGACACTTGTTCATAGTATGCCTTACTGTAGGTAAAGGATAATGACTCATTTTAATGATTCATAAATGAAAACTTACTCCACAAAAGACTTTTTTTTTTAAAAGGAAGGTGGTGCAATTACCAGGAAAATTGTAACTTCTTGCTTGGCTAAACAGAAGGTCTGTTTTCATTTAAAACAATTTCTGCTTTCTGAAATCAGAGGATTAATCACTTAGTTATAGTCTTTGACAAGTATTTTCATGTGTAAATTTCAATTTGTAAATTTCAATTAGTAAGTTTGGTGAAGAGGAGTAACAGTCTTACCTCACAATGATGTGAAAATTGACTAAATAATATATACAGATTTCAATAACTTCATGAAGACATTACTGGATCCCAGAGAAATAAAATTCTGTTACTGAGTGAGCTATGCTTCCATAACTACAACCCAAGTTAAGGCTGTTAAGATCACAGTTAATTTGGAAAACCTAAGTCAGGGAGGTAAAGTGGGAGACAAAAATCTGAGCCAGGCAGGGAGGAGGCCATACAATGGGGAACTATGAAGTGAGAAATATTCCCTATTGTGGAATATTAATTTATCAGGATTAAATGGGGAATAACACTGTGTAATTGTAAATTGCTGACAAAAAAAAAACCACCCGTGTTTCTTTGATGCCTTTTAAGGAGACATAAGCTTTAACATTGTGCTGCAAGTTGACAGTTACATCTATTTATTCTATAAATTTTATCACCTTTTGATCCAAGGTTGTTGTTGCATGGTGTTATGGTTTGTGTGTAGATATCCCCCAAAGCCTTATTTAGTCAGAGGTAGCTTAATCTGGAATGTGGGATGCTGGGATGAAGGGCATGTGTTTATTAATCCACCCTACCTGAGGGAGAGGTCTAGCACCACCCTCTCCAATCTCAATAGTCTGGATGGAATAAAAGAGGCAGAAAAGCATAGTGATGCAGAAGAAATTTCAAGGCATTTCAATATTAAGGCAGTGGCATGGCTACTGTGGGGGGATTTTAGCAAGGTCTATGTTCAGAATCAAGAGCAAAGAGCCCAGAAAAGCATAGTGATGCTTTTCTTCCTTGCTGCTGTCTCTACAGTCTGGACCCCATGAACTCCTGGCTCTCTTGTTACCATTGCTGTCTTGTTCACACTCTGTTGTTACTCCTCCATATCAGACCAGGTGGTTCCAATGCTTTTATAACTGACTTGTGGGAAGGGGAAGAGTTAAGTCAGTTGAAAAAGTAGAGCTGCTGAAACGTCAGGCTGTTCTGTATGAGAGATTCTGGTCACAGCTCAGAAGAGCAGAAGGCCAGTAAAGATCAGGCTTGGGAGATTTCTGCTTGCCTGGAAGAAGAACTGCACTGCCTGCTGGAATGCAGGTGCTATGTGTTATAGCTGGGCAGAGACTTTGTCTGAGACTGAGATTGGAGTGCTAGACTAATTGAACTTGCAGAAGAAATTTCAAGGCATTTCAATATTAAGGCAGTGGCATGGCTACTGTGGGGGGATTTTAGCAAGGTCTATGTTCAGAATCAAGAGCAAAGAGCCCAGAAGAATGATTTAAAATATTTTGAGTTTGGCTAGAAAGGAAGCTCCAGTAAAGCTATGGACTGAAAAGACAGAGCAGAGGAGATCTTGTTTGCTAAGAAGAAACATCAGAATAGAAAAATGGCCTGAGGCCATCACAGGAAGTAGCAGGACTCTGCCCTTTGCAGTTTCAGAGTCCTATAGGTAAAAGATTTTGCTTTGAGAAGAAAGTCTCAGAGCACTATGTTCTAGAATGGCAGACATCTAGGGAAGCTGTTCCAAATTGTAGCAGCCTAAGGAAATTGTTCAAAATGGTGGTATCCTAAGGAAGTTGTATCAGAATAACAGTTTAAGAAAGTTATTCCTCGGGATTTCATTCATAGGCACTGGCCCCATCTGTAGTAGAGCCAAAGCCTGCCTATATCCAAAGTATTCATACCAAAAAGGCCCAGAAGCAGAAAGACCTGGTGTAGCTAAAGAGTTGGTCAGGTTACACCTGAGCAAATATGCCTGCTTTTATAATTCCACCAGAAAATGGGATCCAAGAAGATATCAAGTGGGAACAAAATTCAACATGTCAGTAAATATAAGTTAAATTTAATGTGTTCTTTCCTACATACACTCTTGGGGTCATGTATCTGTCTCTCAACTCTTCTCTTTCATCTTCATCTTCCATTTAAAGATAAGTCACTCAGATATGAATTATAAAATCTTTTTTGTGTAGGGACCAGCCTTCAATTTTTGACAAATGTTTTAAGTTATATGTCCACAACTACTTTTTTGCCTTTCAAGAAGTTTTATTTTTTTAAGCTATATTGGGTCAACCTGATGGTATTCAGTACAAATTCCTTGACATTTACAATACATCTCAAAATGTGAGTAAATGAAAAATATTCTTTCTGGAAGTAAGAAAATATATCTAAGATTGGCAAAATGGTCTTAAGTACTAAAAATGGGAAAGAATTATATGAGTTTTCTTTGGGTTCTCTTGTTTATATTTCTGTATGACCAAAGTGCTTCTATTTTTAATATCTACCTACAGAAATCCATGAAAATCAATGAAATGTGTAACCATAAAAAGTTACTTAAAATTTAATTTTAAGAAATGAGAATATCCACTATTCACACTGAAATATGGAGAGCCTGTGACTATGGAAAAAAATAAGAGTACTGAAGAGTCATTGACAAATTAACTTGTACAAGCAGAGCAGAATGATTTTTGAATTCTATTTATATGGAAAACTTTCATGAAAAAACAATATTTATAGTTGACCTTAGTTGCATCAACATACATAAACCAATTCCTTATGATTCAAAGTGAATGACAGTACCAGTCACAAACAAATATTGCTCTTCAAGAGACACATATTTTGTTATGTTTTTTGAAGAAAAACAGAGAAAAGATCAAGAAAAAAATCAGTGGACATGGCCTGTCAGCTCTGTTCTTTATAAAGCCCTTATACTAAGTCAGTTGGCTATTTTCACAAGAAATCTTCTAACATTTATGGAGTACAGTGAGGACAGGAGCAAATAAGATATTGAGCCTTATCATACAAACTAGAAGGACACATAGAAAGTTTTGAGTAACTGAAAGAAGTGTTACATTCCATGATCAACTAATTTTTAAAAACTTAATCTCTAATTCTTAAAGCAATCCTAAAAACTAGTAGGCACACAGAAAAGTAAACAGAAGTCATAGAAAACCCATGTACATAACATCTCTCTTTACAGAGATACTAAGAATCGAAAAGTTAAAGGAACTTGAGCATTCAGGCAGTTGTAGGGTCTTGGCTAAAACATACCCTTTGTGAAGCCCACTCCAACTCTACTGGCTCCTCAGGGGATGGATAAAATTATATATCACACTAAATAAATTTTAAACTTTCCTTCTTCAATATTTAAATAGAGTGAGAGCCATATTACATTTAAGACAACCAAAGACTCCTCCTAAAAATCACTATCAATTGCTCTATTACTTTATGTATTCCCCAGCTTCCTTTCCTCTCTATTATACCATTTTGGATATTTCAGACAGCTTTGCAATAAATTAAAAAAAAGGCAAGGCCTAGGTTTTACTCAGTGTCTTCGAAAGAGAAGAATAAATGAAAAAAATTGTTTATTATTCTCAAGAGAAATGTCATCTCCTGTTACCAAAATTAAGAAGCCATACTGAAAATTTCATTGATAAAAGTAAAAAAAAAACAAGCAAATTCAAATAGAACTAAATCTATTTCCAGTGGTTCACTAAAGCAGGAACAGATGGACTAATTAGAAACACTAAAAGAACAAGAAAGGACCATATGCCAAAAGGGAAATAAGATGCTTCACCTCTGGGATGAGAGTATGATTTCCTATTGCCGAAATAACACTGATTGCTTTAATCTCTTTGTATTTCCCTTACAGGAAATCTTGTAATCTGAAATTACAAGTGGAAATTACCGCCGGGTGTGGTGGCTCACGCCTGTAATCCCAACACTCGGGAGGCAGAGACAGGCGGATTGCTGAGTTCGAGGCTTGCCTGGACTACATAGTGAGCTCAGAGCCAGCCTGAACTACAAAGCAAGACTCTGTCTCAAAAAGACAAAAAAAAAAAAAAAAAAGGAAATTACCTTTGATAGTCAAATTGTTTTAGGAAATTGTAGAGGAGCTTGACCAATACAAGATCTCTGTTGCCAGTCAATTTAAAATGTATATATAAAAAAGAACTTGAATGAAACTTACCAAAATGTATTTGGGATGAAAAATGTTCTTTGAGCTCCTAGAGTGATCATGATATCCCAAGTTTCATGCAATATCCATAAAAGTTGTCAATGTAAATGTTATTTAACAATACAGAATTATGACAAAAAGAAGACAGCCATTTTTCAAAACTAGTTGACAACCTGAAATGGACTAAGTTATTACTCAATGGATTTTGACTCTCCAATTGGCTTTTCAAATATGGTTACCTTAGCCATACAGTCATCAGGACAATTGGACTACTCATTATTCAATGCCCCTTCTGTGCTAAGATCATATGCTTTAATGACTATATTGAACTCTTTTTCAAAAGAGAGGAAGAAGGTAGGGGTTATTAAATTGCTTCATTTTATAAATACACCTCAGAAAATGCATGTAAAACTGTTTACTTTCTGAAAATTAATTCATCTATGTTTCACTCATGACAAACGGATATTCTGCCTGGTTTACTTGTCACATGAGTTCATTCTCCTCACAGCAGTGCCATTCTGCTTGCTCTAGTTGTTGTGACTAGTAACAATAATTTGCAAAGCAATATGTCATATATAAATAAAGAACTTAAGTTGAAGCACAAAGCAATACTGAGGTATTGAAAAATTGGAGTGATTAACTGCCATAGAGTTCAATGTTAACGTTCAGCACAGTGCCCTACTCATACATCATATTCAGAACATCTTGAGGAATGGGTGAATGAATATGTAACTAATCTTTGATAATTAAACATTTATTTATAAGCTCCTCAAACAATTCTCTATATTCTATTCTGTACCAGGGCCTATTTTGCCAGAGCATGGGATTTTTTAAAAATTATAATACAAAATGATAAGTGCTTTGACATGAAAGGTATTGCTTATCTTTTTAGCATTTGGAGAGAACTGGAAAAAGGTAATGGAAAAAATCAAACTGGAAAAAATCAAAATAAAATGGATATACTAAGTGATATGGGGTATATTTGTCAAGAAATAGATGAAAATTATAACTTTTGATAAATTTAGCTTAATAGGTAAATTTCACGCAAATTTTTGATTAGTTTGTGATTATTTTTCTCACCCAGTTTTGAGTAGTATTTAGTGATGTGGAATGAATCTTGATTTCCTCCTCTAAATGTGCTTAAAATTTGTTTGTTTGTTTTTGTGATACAGGGGATCAAACTTGGGCCCTTATGCTTTCAAGGTAAGCATGACACTACTTGAACTAATTCCCCCACAAAAGTATTTTTAATTAGAAATTCAGTAGTAAACCAGTGTTTAAAGAAAAATCAATTCAAAAGGTTAACTGTATAACTCAAAACTGTTTAAAGTCTGCCAACATTAGACAAATCAAATCCTATCTATCTGTGGATTACACATTACACAGAGATGTCTCCTTTTGTGTTTTTTCTTGTTGTCATTATACATAAGCCCTAAAATAGTCCCTTTATTTTCAGGTCAAAACAGTTGTAATGGAAGCTTTCAGTAGCTTTCCAGGCATGTACCACTGTTACAGAAGATTTTCTTATAATCAAAGTTAGATATTTCTAGAGAGATCAAAAGAGACGGTCAAGTGGAGAGCAGGTGCAGCAGCATGCTTGGAGGAGCTGCGGGTGCAATTAGCCAGCAAATGCGCCCTCGTGAAGACAGGCTTCCTGAGAAGACAGCAACACAAAAGCCACAAAAAATGAGGTGGGCGAGGACCTCTCCAGCAAGGTGTATGCCCGGGGGCACCTGCCCTCCTCTTGACCTTTGGGAGGGAAGGGAGAGAGATTCAATAGAGGCAACAAAGCCAAAACAATTATGCAAATGAAGGAAACTCCAGAAGGAGATAAAAGAGCAGACTGCTTTTACAAAGGCTCTTATAACAGTACAGTTCCTCTCCTTTCTCTGCCAGTAGCACCAGCTTCAGGCTAACAACAATAAATGGCATTGGAAGCAAAGGGAAACTAGATCATGGTTTAATTACTCAGCATTAATATGGGAATTCCAAAACTCAGGAGCAGAGAGCCCTGGTCACAAAATTTCTCTCAGCTTTGCCAATTACTAGCTGTATCAATGAGGAAACACTTGACCTCTCTGAGTGTCTACTCTTATATCTGTGAAGTGTCAAAAATGCTCATCATCATAATACTGCTGCTAGTAAAAATTTTTTTTTAATTTCCCTTGCAGAGCTATGGTGAGAACTGATGATGAAAATGTTAACTATTTGGATAGCAACAAGGATTTGTTTTGTGATAACTGCATCCTAATTGCATGGTAATCAGTTCTTCATGAAATAAGTGTTAAGCCACTATTTTTATACACAAGATTTACATTGATGACACATCCCTTCAGGAATTAACATATTGCAAGAAAGCTAAAAATATTAACAAGTAATTCTTAGGTAATTCAATCATATAGACTAAATTGCTTGAGGAGTTTATTACTGTTAGTTATTGCTATTTTAGAAATAATAGTTTAACTGGCGAGAATTATATACAAAAATGCTCTACTAATTTAACATTTCACATTATTCATTTGACGACACATTTGATATGACTGACAAAAATGAAATCCCACTGCTCCTGTCTCCAAAGTGTTCTAGGCACTCAAAATTGTGTTGTATATACACTGTCTTATAGGTATGCTGGGCATATAAACCTGACATATACATAGAAGAGTGCCTGTGACCCTAGGATGAGTCTGAGGATACTGCTGAGAACTTCTAATGTTTCTGGAGAATCTAGGGACCAAGTTAGATGAACATTTCCTATGCAAGGTCCTGAGATGGGCAGACATCTCATTTTCTAATAATAATGATGAAAAATATGCCAAAGGGGGCAATGATAAGAATAAACTAATATGCTAATAGTGATAAGTATAGTGTACGCAATGTTGTTTGTAATGTTTCAATAAATTTGAGATTAATTTGCCTCCTCTTAATGAGAAAACAATGGATGAGAATATCAATAAAGATGTTTAGCTAATAAAACTTACATTTCCATATTCATCCTTTTTATCTTTAGAGCAATAGCAAGAGACTGTAAGTCTCTTTATACATTTAAAATAGAAGAAATTAGAAACAAGCTTGATTTCATACAAAGCAGAAGAAATAAAAGAATAAGCATCCCAACACTGTTGAACGTTTTCTTTGTAGCCATCATCTTTAAACCACATTAATTCTCAAAGGATGATGTTAGATTAGGAGGCAATATATTTGCTTTGCCTTTTTCAGACTATCCATTCATACAAAAACTTGACAAAGTGAAAAATTACCTCCAGCCTCTGTCAAGTTTTTTTCTATCTTCCTTAGTGTTAAGCAAGTTGAATATTGGAGTCTTGACTAGAAAACCGTCTCTGTTAGGTTTTCAAAACCAGTGTTTGTAGTCAACTTTACTGTGGTTAAGCTTTTGTCCAGTCACGTGCCACTCGAGTCACCATGACCAAACCGTTTAACTCCATGACAAACACTAAGGAAAACAGCAAAAAAAAAAAATGAATACATTTACCACATCTTAAGCAAATTATTCCTTGCAATGTATTTAGAACCTAATTGGTGAATTTATTAAGTTAAATATGATATTTATTTCCTTGGTGTTATGATTTGGGGTTAAATGTCCTTTCTAGCTTCATGTAGATGAGGTCGGACTTTCATTTTCATAGCTGAATCCAGAATGTGTGATGCTGGAGTTCAGGGCATGTGATCACTAAACCACCACATGTGACTCATTAGTTTGCCCTAATCCCGGTAGTCTGAATAAGACAAAGAGGCAGAAAGAAACAGTTAAACTCTCTCCCTTGTTACCTTTGCTCCCTTGTGTGTGCCATGTTGTTTCTTCTGTGATGCTTGTTTGCCAGCCCAGCCTCAGAACCAGCTGATTATGGACTGAACCTCCCTGAACTGTAAGCTAAATAAACCTCTTCCCCTCTAACTCTTGGTGTCAGTTATTTTCTCTTAGTGAGAGAAAAATAACTAACACATTTGAGGAGATAATGTAAAATTATCTTATTTCTATTTTATCATCTGAAGGACAGCAAATGTCTGCCTACAGAATTATTGGAAAACTATAAATAAAAATGTCAGTTATATTTTGGGAACCTAGTAAATAACACACATTAATTTTCTTTATTCCTGTTTAATATGGTATTCAATCTGAGGTTATATGTTAATAAAATTTCAAAACTTATGTAAAGCAGGAAATAATTTTTAAAACAGTTCGATGGTGTGCTACAAGAATCCTTCCTTCATGTATAATTAAGAGTAATTATTTCACTTTATTTAGTAAAATTAACATTCCAAGACCTTGCCATTGAACTCATGTTGTACAGAATACACCAAATAGCCTAGGAACCTAGGATGACCATTATGACTCAGTTGACCAGTGAAAAGTTAAAAGGAATATAAATTTGCAGGCACATTTTAGCCTTCTCCATTGGGGCTCCTTAATTCATTTTTAAAATATCCTACATGCTGTGATGGGTTTGTCTCCTGTATTTTCAGCATGCTAATCACTGAGACAGGATGTTTGCATGTTTGGGTTCAATCTGGGCAACTTAATGAATTAACAAGACTATGTCTCAAAACACCATGAAGGTTGGAGAAGGAATGAAGCACAATATGAAGGTCCTGGGTACAATTCTCAGTACTGGAAAACAAACTCATCACAAGCATCTACTACTCCAATCAGAGTCTAAAGAGAGGAAAGCAGAACAGAGTCACATTAAGTTGGTTTCCAAATGTATGGCTCAGTAATGGGTGCTTTTTATATCCTGATACATTTGTATGTTCATTTTTCATGCAGAATATTTGTAACACTGATGAACACTTTCACATAGTTGATGACAAGCATAGTTGCTTACAATTTTTGCAAAATAAATATTCTTTCCTGTGTGGATTTCATATTCTATAACAGTTTCCTCATGGAACTTTGTCCTCTACACAGAAAGAAGCTAATTTTCCCCTCAGTTTTCAAGTATATCTTTTGATATACATGTGGTTAGTGAGGTGAACTAAGAATGGTAAATTTAAATGGGTTCCTTATATTTTTTTGGTATATCTGACAGATAATATGCATCCTTAAATACACAAGATATAGTGTCAAAATCGTTGCATTGTTGTCTTTCTTATGAGAAATATAATCATGTGGTTTTAAACTTCTAATAATTTAACTACCCTGCAGTGGCTCATGAAGTTTACTTAATATTTCATGTTGGAGTAAAGATTCTTGTTCTAAGAAGTTAAGCTATTTGGTTTTCGTATCACAGCAAATTGGCAACAAAATAAGCAAATATTTAAATCATATGATGATAAAATTTGGGTGCATTTAAAGTGACTGTTCAATGTTCAATCAAACAAGCAGACCACTCCTTTCATTCAAATCATCATGTTGTTATTTTGAAAATTTTATTATATTGAATTTTTTTATTTTGAAACACTTACAAATGCACAGATTTCATTGTCTATTTTCCTAACAAAAGTACTTACCATTAGTAGACTTCAATATGATTGTCTACTAATAAAATAAAATGATTAACTTTCCATTTAATTATGTAAATATGTTAAATATTGTATACCATTAATTTCTTTTGAAATTTACTGATTCAGTGTTTTTTTTGTTTGCATAATAGATACCTTTTAAAAAAGTGAATGTACATGTCTGGCAAATGTGTGTAATAGATGGGACCTATAATTTATTTGATTTTAAATCCATTAATACAATATTTAACATTTATGAAATATGCTCACTTTGTATACAGTGTGTCTTTAAATATGAAATTAGTTGAAATTTAAGATGGTAATCATACAATGTTACTTTAAAGTCAATTACTCTTCCTTTAGCTATTAAAGAATCATAATGATCTATGAACTTATATGATGCAAAGAGATAAATGGCTGGCTGAAAATTCTCCCACCACTTAATGGAAATATATCACTTCAACACATAAGAATACAGATTTTCTTATGTTTATATGACATATAAAATAAGACATATACATATTCTTAGAAACACATTATCCATAGTTCCTGTAAAGACCAAGAAGTAACATATTCGAGATTATATTTCCAAAGTTATTTAAAAACTCCAAGGAAAAAGAGAGATTACACTGATGAATGTGAAGGAAACTGGAGGGCATCTGACTCTCATTTAGATAAAATAGAGGAAAATGTTACGCTCTTGCAAGCTTGAGGGTTACATCTTAGAGATCATGTTTTTAGCAGATTGATTAGATGGACATTGACAGGTGGAAGAAATATTAAGAAGGAGAGAACCACTGAGGGAAGGGCCCATAAAATCTGCATATGTAATTGATTCAGATAATTACATGTCCCTTGATCTTCACCTAAAAGTATACTACGAAGAAAAACACTGAGGGTAAAATATCTGCACAGTGATTTCATCTGCTATCAACCAGGGAGAATTTAATTTGGACTCAGGATCCTGCACATTTAAAAGGGAGTGAGGTAAACATTTGGGAATTTCAAGAGACATAACATAAATGTAAAATCTATTGCCCACAATTACGAAGACTAGTTTTTATCCTCAGAACCAAGGGTAAAAATGAAACGAACCTCTCTAAGTAGAGTATAAAATTTAGCCTCTGAAGTCCCATTACTAATCTGTTGGCAACTTCACTGCCCAATAAATACAAACATTCAGAAATACTCAGTGCTAAACATAAATGGTTCATCAAGCCATAGGAGATGCAGAAATTTAGTAAACAAAAGCCCACCTAAAAAAGCTATAAAATAGCAAGTACAATAATACCTCAGTTGTGAAGAAGCTGAAGGCTTGAACTTTATACTACTGAAAGACAAAGTTCAAAAGAAACCTAGTCCTTTTTCTTAACTGTGCTCTGAGTCCAACCGAAAAAGATACTTGAAAAAACCTGCAAAGGCTGAAAGTGAACCAAGGGTGATGCTTCAGTCTAAGCACTGCTCTCAACTGGAAAAACACACAGTGCTGGTGTTACTGCAATAACACCTTCATCACTGTGCTGTCTTGTGCACTTTATTTACATAAAATATTGTAACCATGGTTCCAAAAGAAGTTAGTGATGCTAGCAGTAAAGCTAAGAAGAAACCTGGGAGAACCATGACAAAATTAAAGAAAGAAATAAATATTCCACAAATGCTTGGGCACAATATACACACATCAAAAGGCAATGATAAGTCAAATGTCAATCAATAGAAGAATACATAAATGAAATATATTATATATAAGTATGTTTGTGTGTGTATATATATACATATATATATATACACACATGTATTTTTTAATGTACACTCACATATATATAATGAACTCATGACTCTTGTTCTGCCTTAAAGGAAATCATTTATATAATACTGTACATGCTGCCACTTGGGTCAAACTCAAAAGCATGCTGGATGAATGACCCAAACAGAAAAGGTCAGATATAGTATTATACAACTTATATGATCTATCAAGAACAGAACATTTCACAGAGACTACAAATCAACTCATATTTGCCAGAGTTACAGTACAAAGGAGAAATGAGTAGTGCCTATTTAATAGGTAATGAATTTCTATTTAAGATGATCAAGATGTTTTAAAATTATTAATCACTTATAGTGATACATAACATGGGATTCTATGTATTAAAATGAATTATTTTATTTAAAATGTAATACATCCTCATGGAAGTAAAAACAACATTTTATATTTTTATTAATACAATTTTGTCCATTTAAAGTAGGTTATTCTCTGTCTCAATTGTTTATGTACAACACATTCTCTTTCTCTGTAGAACATCCTTTTATGTTTTCATGGATTATATCTTATACTTTAAATTCTGTTCCTAGCTCAAGAAGTTTTTCCTTTAGCAGTTATCTTCACTTGACTTCAGCAGTCTTCCCTCACAAAATTATGTTTACCTTAATGAGTTACAAATATGCTGTTTCCATGTATCTATAGCTATAAAGCAGAAAGTCTGCTTCCATGCTCTCCTTCTGCAAGTGTAAAGTAGATAATTTGGGGGAAAATGCTTAATTTATTTGAGCCTGATTTATCTCAAACAAAATGTGCTTTATTATCACTTCCATAAAAGCTCCCTAGGGCATTTATTTAAGATCAAACTGCACTGTGTGGATTTTCATCATTAAAATACTCTAAGAGTAATAAAGATGCAACTACTAGCAATCAGGTAATAATATAGTAAAAATTATGTTTCACTTACACATTCAAAAATACTCTATGCATTTATTTTTCATTATCCCAGGGGTTGTAAATACTGTTAACAATGGACATGGTCTACAATTCATTTGGTCTCCTGAAAACACATTCTTTATAATGATGTTGATGGTGATGATAAAAACACTAAAAATTCTCTAAGAAAAGTACAAAGAAACAAAGGCATTTATGCTGGCTTTACTATCTTTACTTTTATTATTTCCTGAGACAAAATTCAATAAGACAGTTTAAAACTATTTTGTTAACTGTGGGCTCTAAACATGATGGTATCTATGTCTCAAATTAAAATAAGCAAGACTATCTGAAGAGAAAATTCCTCACTTAAATGATTTATCCAGCACAATGCCTGGCCTGTAATAAACTGAGCACCTAGAATTGTTTATACCTGAGAAGTCATCCCTCTAAGAATCCCTAAAGCAATTAGCTAAGAAAGTACTTCAACTTCTGAAACTTTAGCTATTTGTGGTATGGTATATAATAAATACTGAGTGTATGAGAAGAGTATTGTATCACAGAGAAAGGCTAGTCTCATTAGTTGCATTATAATAAATAGGTTCAGAAAATAGAATGTCAAAATGTAGAAATCCTTTAGGTGTGTTGAGCCCACACACCTAGATTGATGAGTCACATTACAAAGTGTAAGATAAACAGAAAATTAATCTGTGTGAGTCTCAATCTAGATAACTACAAATAGAGGCAAAACAGAAGTTCCTATGCACTGAGATATGATGTTAAGGCCTGTATCCAGATCCTAGAAATTTAAAGGTGAGCTAAATTAATACCTGTCACAGAAAAGCTATTGTCCACTGGAGACAATACAAGTGCAATGAAATAAGTAATGATAGTCCTGTAGGGAAACTAAATCATTTAGCATAGTTCCAGTTATCCATTTCAGCAAACAGAAACAAAAATTAGACTTTCCCTGGTTTCTCACCAAAAATCCCTCATATTTCCTCATTGTGATGACCCAAACGAGGACTATCTGTGGCTGTACCAGAGAAAGGGGAAAATAGCCATTGTGAAATATCCTCGTGCTATTCCTAGTTTTTAGGAAAAAACATTCAGTCTCACCCCATGTATTACCATAGTGTATTTATCCAATGCAGTTCCCTCTCACTTGCAGAAGACAAATTCTGAAATATATACTCTTACAAAAAAGATTTGAGGTTTAATCATAAGAGCATAGAACATATATCTTTCCTATACTTTAGCACTCACCTTATCAGAGATCCAGAAAATCATAGGGAATTAAGGATAAAAAAGAGATGAAGTCTGAATTCTACTTAATGATGCAAAACTAGTGACACTGGAGGTACCTAAAGCCATCTGTACCAATATTTACGTAAACAGTACATGGTTCAGCTACAGCCAGCCTAACATAAATGCAAATGCTTCTCATCCAATTTCTTGTGAACAAATATAACAGATCCACTTTTCATACAAAAATTTTAGGAGTAAAACACCCAGTATGAGGATCCAAAGTAAATTTTAAAACCAGATTTAGAAATGACATAGAATTTAGGAAAGTGAATCTCTCTGTATTTGAAAGGCTGTACTAGACATTAGGAAGTGTACAAGTGCAGAGGAAATAGGTAATGTGAGCACAGATCTGAAACACATGAGAAATCCAAAGGAAGAGCATAAAACTAAAAAACACAGTGATAGAACTGAAAAATGCATTTAATGGCTGACCTAGCAAAGAAAATAATCACTAAATTTAGAGAAATATCAATAGAAAATTTTTAAACTGAAAACCAAAGAAAAAATAAAGAACATGAAAATATCCAGTGATTGTAGAAGAATTTTAAAGAGTGCAACATATCTATAAACAAAATGTTTATAGCCAAATTTCAAAAATCCAAAAACCAAAAATGAATACAATTTTAGAATCAGGGCTCAGCAACCAGAAAAAAAGACATCTTGTTTTGAAACAAAAAGGGTGCGGATCACAGTGTTGCCTTCAGAAGTTGGAGTAGAACAAATTACACATTTTGAAGAGCTGAAAAAGGAAACATCAACCAAGAATCATATAATCAAAGATACTATTCTCTGCACGTGAAAAATAAATAGGAACCTTTTTCAGAAAAATGAAACACCAGGCGATTCATTACCATGTGATCATCTTGCAGTGGCAAAAAAAGACCTGGTGGCAGAAAGATGCTGTAATACAGTGAAAGAAAAGAGCGATGGCCTTAGATAAACAAACAATGAAGATAAAATACAAACTTTTTATTTTTCTGATTGTTAATTTATCCAAAGTATAAGCATTTAAAATTAATAGTAATCTGTTGAATGATTATAGTATGTGGGTAAATTATAACCATCATATAAACAGGAAAGAAGAGTCTGGAGGATACCACAGAGTAAAACTTCCACTAGAAGTGATGCTTAAGAGTGAGTCCTGTTTGAAGACAAACTAATAAGGAAATAAATAGATCACAGAGATGTAAATACTGTATTTTTTTCTCTGGTGTGATAACCTGTAGATATAAATGAGTTCTAGAATGTATGATAGATTTTGTGAAATAAGAACTATTCAAAGACAATGTGGTAGGGGAAAGTAATGAGTGGAAAGAATAAATATGATTTGGACAGAAAAAGAAAGAACATTTACGTAGGGGGGTGGGAGGTTGTGGTGGGTAGAGATATGGATACAAATGAGAATGAACTTGTGTCATATACTGGTACAAATTCCCCAATGTTGACTGTGATGGTGAACTGTATATAAAATGTACCAATAAATAATTCAATTTAAAAAAAAAAGAAGAGAGAGTGAGTCCTATTTGAAATGGATCTAGAAGATTTTAAAAAGTTTTTCACAAACACTAGAACAAAACTGAAAGATAATACAATATAAACAGGCCTACTTCTGAGTGACTCATGTTCTTAGAGAAAGAAAATTTGAAAGGAGTAAGAAAGAACCAAAAGGGGAAAAATTGTAAAGCTATATTATTGGAGAAGATGAAAATGTATCATATAAAAAGAACACTAGCACTAGAGGACATAAAAAGAGATAAGGTAAAAAATTTTAAAAATAGTGCAGTGAAATTGAAGCCCAGTTATACAAGTATTACTTTAAAGATGAGTTGTCTAAATATCCCAAAAGAGAGAGACAAGGAGATTGCCTCACATAGAACGTTTGCAACAGGCAACATCTAACACAAAAAACACACCTTAATATTTAAAGGAATATACATGATAGATAATACATTCTTAGGGTGTAATAAAACTTACCTAGAATCTGAAAGATACCTCAAAAATCTCAAAATAGGTCCAGAGATTTAGCTCAGTGGCTCAGGTGTGTCCCTCACAAGTGCAAGGTCCCTGATTCGATCCCTGTAACCACATACAATGATACAGTGGATGGTGACTCATGCCCACCAGCAATCAGTACTACAGACCACAAGGCTGGGCATGGTGTAATCCCAGCACTCAGGAGGCAGAAGTAGGAGGATTAATGAGTTTGAGGCTTGCCTGGGCTACATAGTGAGCTCAGGGCCAGCCTGAACTACAAAGCAAGACCCTGCCTAAAAATAATAATAATAATAAATACCCAAAATGTCTGAAGTTGACAACACAACTTTAAGTAATATATAAGTGAAAAGCAGAAGACTGAAAACAAATTAATTAGTTTGAATTAAAAGAAATGAAAATAAAATTTGCTAAAACATCAGTTTGTATGAATGATAACACACCTAGGAATCATCAAGATGTTCCCCTGGGTATGACATGCAGCAAATACTTCAAATGTTAAGAATGTATCTGTCCTGCCTTTTCTCTACTTCTTAGCTTCCCATTTGCCTGCGTTTGCTGGTTAGAGAATTCTTTGAGGATGAATAACTATTAAGAAGTTGTCTCTGGTCAGAGTCACTCAGTATCTCCAATTGATCCCAAATTTATTATGTTCTGGGAAGCACAGATTTTCATCCCAATGAGCAAATTTTGAAGCCTGCATTTCCTAACAGTTTCCTTAAGTTTTATAGATAGAAATCCATACATATAATATATAACTATACCATTACTTTTTATTCCTTTTTTATAAATTGAGTTTATTGGTACATCATGATCACATTCCACATTGGCAATTTGTGCCTGTACATAATGTATCTTTATTCTTATTTTTCCCATTGTCCTGCCCTCCCTTAATGTGTAATATAATATTTACTAATATGTGTAATATGTATTATATGTAATATATTACAACATATTATAATGCAGTTGTATTATATAATGTATATGCTACTTTATGAAATGTAATGTGGTTTTATATTATATATTATTAACATATATTTTACATTATATATACACATGCATTAGTGAAAAATTTATATTCCTTATGTTGAGGTTCAACCCCAGAATCTTGCACATACTTAATAAGAGATTCATCACTTGATCTCTATTTATCTATAATTATCTCACCTTTCTATTTCTTACAAAAAATTTCAACATACTACTATTTCTCCAACCCACAATATAAATCAGTAAAAACAATAAACACAATTTACCTTGAGAAAAAAAATGAACAAAAATCTATTTTTCTCTTTTATCGCACAGAGAACATCTCCAGCTGCCACATTCATTTTGACTGGATTTGTGTTGCCTCAATTTTCAGCCACACTAGTAAGTTCTAAACCATTTTCCATGGTTTCTTTTCAGCACAGTGCTTTTTTTCTTTTCCTCCTAAAGCTTCCACGTAAATAGAATCTGAAAGTATGAAGGAAGACAAAAACATGTAGCTATGTGCTCCATTTAGAAGACATAACTTTTGTAATAGCAAGAAGGGAATGATAAACTTCTAGTTTGAGAACAATGAACATGTTTTAGTGTATGGCTTAAATATCACAATAATGTATGAATTAACTTATTACACTGATATAGTTGTTAAATTCCTTTTATAAAAACAATGTCATTGGGATTTTGAAAGAAATAATTTTAGATGGCTTCATTTTAGACGTTTTAATAATATTGTTTGACTTGTCAACATATGACATTTTTGTCTTTATTTGTATCTTATCCCATTAATGTTTCATTGTTTTCAGTATATAAGAATTTTTTTTATCTCTTTGGTAGTTTGTTTCTAATTATTTTGTTCCATTTTATGTTATTGTAGATAATGTTATTTTCTTAATTTATTCTTGATGGCTATTGTTGATAATAGTATAATACAGACAAAAGTAGAAAAATGTGACATCAAACTGAAAACTGCTGCAGTCAAGAAAATAATAAAGTGAAATCCAGCAGATAGAGCTGACCATATAGTCAATAAGGTGTTTATTTTCTATATAAGACTAGGAATCCTAAAATAGAAAAGAAAATAAAATTAAAATACAAAGGGCACAGAACAAGTCAAGGCAGTAGTCTGGGGGGACAATTGATAGTTAAACAAGTGATATAAACCTCACATATAGTGGTGCATAACTTCTGTATAACATACCTTCCTTCTGCATATTAAAATAAGATGGTTTTGCGGGCTTAAAAACACAGCAAGAGGGTAGATCTCAAAAATTTTAAAGGTAACATACAAGAAAATTTGGAGAAGTACTGGAAACTTCTGTTACTCTGCCATGATGATAATTCAATAGTTTTTTTGTATCTATATACTTCCAATATTGCACATTCAATATGTGCATTCTAAATGTAAAGATGATTAGTTCTATTTAAAATGGAAATTTACATAACAAAGATTTAATATAACAACTGCTTATTATTTCTCATGTCTCAGTTTTCTGTCTGGATGTTTCTGGTCTGGATTTGATTGGCAGGGCTGAATCTTGATGATCTATCCTGCACTTCTGTTGGAATATCTGAAATGATCAATAAACTAGACCATTTCTTGACATGATTTTTCACCCAGCAACAAGTCAAGTCCTGGCAGATTATGTATGTGTACTTGGTGGCTGGATATTTCTGAATAAATGCAAGACAGGATCAGTTCCAATCTGCAGATATTTGGACCTACAGTATTTGCTTTCATTGTATTTGTAAATACTCTATTGCATGCTGAAAATCACACTGCAAAGAACAGATTTCTGAGCTAGAGAAACAGATTTCAGCAAAAATAGAAGAAAAAAGGCATGCCACAAAGGACAGGAAGAATTGTTCCTCCAATTTTTAAAAATCTTTCTTTTGCTTCATAGATAAAAACCAGTTTTGAGTTTCAATCTCCATTTGGAAATATCTCCTCCCCACAAAAGAAGTCACAATCACATACAAAGCATGAGATCTGAATCAAAGCAACAGACTGCAACAAGTTATCAAAGCTCTTGTGAGTTTGCAGAATTCGATATTGCTAACTTTCTTAGATTCTCTAAGATCCTAATTTAATTAGCCAAACGCCTATCTTAGCCAAAGTAAAAAGCTCATAGGCTTTAAAACAGTACAGTTTTTTAATAGAAATAACATCCTAATTATCATAACTTTCCCTAAGACAGGGCTTTATTTCCCAAAATGTATTGAGAAAAAATGATTATTTAATTCTAGTGATGAAATAAGTATATAGATTATTAGCTCAAAATTATGCAAGCTTCATTACTGTAGAATTTTAAAAGGTTTTAACATGCTGGAAAGCATTGTATTTCCCCATAATGAAATATATTATTTTGTGCACATGATTTTTGTGTTTTAGATACAGAAAATAACAGCTAAATGACTATCTTTTGAGAAGAGACTTGTATTTTAGCTATTTGGATAATTGTGAAAGTTTTCAGTATTTACAGTTGAAATGGGTTACTGTAGTCATTAGCAATCTGATGAAACAGAAGGCAGGAAAAGCTAGTTAACTTACAAAAATCTATGTGCACTGGAAGTGTCATGCTTAAGTACAAAATTTTTCTAGTCATAATCAAGACAAAACTGCAATGGACAATATATATCGCAGGTGATACTTTTTCTGACTCCCTATCTAGCAGCCAAGAAGGCTGCTGTTTTCTGTCCCATAATTCTCTTTGGCTCCAAAAGAGATCTCTCAGATCCAATGATGCTTTTCTTGCAATGATCACTCAGAAGCATCCCATCAAGCACACATTCAGGCCGCCAAGTCAATTCCCTACATTGCTCTCCAAGAATACTCTGCACAGCCAGACAGTGAGGCTTCACATTAATCATGTTTCCTAATTATTTATTTATTAGGACAAGGGAGCAGGACACCTGGCAACATTTACATTTGCAATTAGGGAAGCTGCTTCACTGTAGCAGAAGTCTGACTTTATTACTTTCCTTTGCTTGTAGAATCAAGTCGTCTTGCTGGTAGAGTAAGTTATATTAATATAAATAATGAATTACTCTAAATTGCCTTTTACCTGCCTTCAGGTCTGGTATATGCTGAAAAAATGTATGTAAACAAAACTCACTGGTCTATTGGTAGTGAGCAATAAGACAATGTATTAGTCACACTTTTTCATTAATTCCTAAACTCAAAGCTACTATAACTATATTAAGATAATGTTCATATTATTTTCTTATTTGTACACATTAAAATTTTCATATCTGTATTCTTTCAAGTTATTATCTAGACGGTTGCCTTCCACAAGATGGGTAACAATTAGGATTGACAGTGATCAACTTCTAAGTCTCCCTAAACACTCTGAGCCTCAATGATTTTCCTGTGAAATGAAAATAGTAATTTTGTTATAAGTTGTTCAGAGGCTTAAATGGACATGGCTACAGTCCTCAGGCCATAGATGAATTAGACCAAGATTAGCCAGCTACTGCTCTCCGCTTAAGACCAATGGCCACAGAGAGGACGAGAGCTAACTCATGGTCATGGGCTCTAAACCAAATAAGGAAAACCACTTACAATTAAAGCTCCTAAAAATGTCTGTAAAACCGTCTAGTGTCACAAAATTCAAGTATTTGTGAGTAAAATATATTTTTGATAATGGCATAGAAGGTAACATAGTCAGGCTCTCTCATTATATTTTATTTAGAGTAGAACCAAAAAAAAAATGAAGTAGAGACATAGATAATGAATGACTATAAAATAAGCGTTAGGATGTTGGAATTCACACTGTAGCCAAAACTACTCCACTGAGAGTGAGAGCCGTACATCAGCAAATCTAATTGCACCATTGTACTTTGGGGGGGGGCACCTGAGATTGGAGAGAGCAAGCCAACTGCAACACTAGAAAACTGTCGTCTGTCAGATACTGCCAAGTCCTCCAACTTTCTGGATCCGTTATTTTAAAACACACCTCCCCCAAAGAGCGTTTCTTCCCTTCTAGGAAATTTTACTACCTCTTCAAGCCAGCAGTTCCAGCTACACTGATGATAAAATGAGAACATCTCTGTCCTACAGGATGAATCTGAGGCTGGAGATGATGAGGACGAAGAGCAAGGAAGCAGAAAGGACATCTTTCAAAAGCACACAGGAGATTTCTCTCTTATCGGGTTATAAACTCTCAACTACAGTCTTGCTTATAAATGAAGGTGGGTGTACACACAGATTCCACAGAACAAACAGGTAATAAATGATCTCCCAAAGGAACAGACAACACTTAGGATTATTCCCGAAACTACGAGCCAATACACTGAGCAGTGAGAAACATGAAGCAGAAGAGAAAACTATAGATTAGCTAGGCTACAACGGGCATCGATTCACCCCCTCATGTTGGTGAAGAATTGAATTATCCTATGAATGATATATACTATTAAACACATGAACCGTAGATCATAACATGCTATTATACCGGATACTTTATCAAAAGTCCTACACTTGTCACATAACACAGTCTGTGATTATATGAAAGATAATTTATGGATTGCCATTGTCCAGAAAATTTCAAAACATACTTTAAGAAAATGATCCATGGAATAGTGATTTGTGAATAATGCTGGGCATTTATAAATGTATGTTGGAACTCATAGAAAGGGAAATAAATCTTCCTGGTGGTAATGGAAAGTGAAAAAGTTCATTTCTGTATAGCAACAAGACTTGGATAAAGATGCAATGGAGGTAGCTGAATTGCTAACCTGGTGAGATCCAATTGCCCTACATGGGAAATGCTAGCTACCTGCATAGAGAACAGATGTTACCGCTTTTACTTAATGTGGTAGCAGGAAGTTGGTAATGATAGAAACTCATGCTTTCTCTAATGATGTGATTTTTACTGCTTAGAAACTTTTTGAATCTGTGTATACCTGGAGGAGATAAAAACACTTACTGTTTATTTTTTCTTTCTCAGCTATTGGCACACAACACACCAACTGTACAAGACTCGGCATGTTCATTTGCATTCACACACAGATACAAGCAGAATATTGGCTTCCTTCAATGTAGACTGAATCTTTATAGACACAGCCTTTGGGGTGGAGGTTACTCTAAGGCTAACACACGTAAAAATCTGCCACCAAATGATATGTGTTGTGTGTTTATATTCTACAGCTGCATTCAACTTATTCAGCATGATGGAAAAGGCTTCTTCAAGTCAAACATTTATTGTGTGCTCTAGAAAATTACTTCCAATCTTGCTGATTGGGAAGTTTACTTATCAGTTCTGACATCCTTCCTACTCAATAGATTATTCATAAGCCTTACATTTGCCAATCTATCTCAACACAACCATGATAATAAAAGAAGTACTAGTCGTAATAATAGTTATTGTTTATCAAACATGTTCTTTGTGATAAGAAATGTACTCATCGTATTACCTATATTATCTGTTCTAGTGTGAACTGCTTTTGTGTAAGTTCCAAGATGAATAAACTTCAGAGTGCTTAGATAATATTGTCACACATCAAGAAAGAGAGTGAACTACAGTTTGGACAAATGATGGCATAGTTGCCATAGAAGGGCATACCTGGTTTTCCTCAGAAATTAGGTAAACCAGAATGAGAAGACAGACTGTGTTCACATATTGCGTCTTAGCAGCTTACTGTCACTGTTATGAGCTCTTAGTGCTATGGGCTCAGCCTTGAATTCTTCTGCTCAATTTGATAGGGAAGTCTCAAAAAGCCAAGAAACACTCGTGGATGAGACTTCCTTGTATGTTATGCTTGAATGTAGGGGAACAGCACCTGGTTCCTGGATTGTTCCCTAAGGAGTCAAAGGGCGAAGCTCTGAGGACAGGAAGGGAAAATCCACATGCAGTCCAGTGTCAATCGCTGCTCATAGTGCATATCTTTTCAGTTGTTTGCGCCTTTCCCTGGAGTCTGTACTTAAGGCGGGGGTCTGTCTGTTCTCAGCTGGCCAAAGATACAAGAGATGCTGCACTGACACCTTGGGAAATTTGCGTCCGTCTGTGGAGTTTGTAGGGAAGTTCGGGAAGCACTAGCCATTCTGAGGGAAGCAGTTTTTGACAGCTGTTCCCATTTGGTGGAAAATATTGGCGGAAGAGTTAAGGGCACCCTGGCTGTCTTAGGACTAAAACCTAAACTATTGGACACCTGCCTTATCTTTGAAATAAAGTTGATAGTAACAGTTCCTATCTCATGAGGGATCTATGAGGGGAAAAAGGAGTACATGTGAAAGAAACAGAAACTGCTAAGTATATTGAATATGGATGATAATCATTTTATGATTAGGAATTATTGTGGAGATTCTCAGTTTCAGATCCTCAGAAGCTGAGAGGAAGCTACAGATTATGAGGCATGAGGGTAGTTTTAACATTTACCAAAGCGTATAGTAGAAAGAGAAGAAATTTGGATGTAATCAGTCTTCCATAGAAAACTTGTGACTAAAAACTCTGTTTCACGATCAGTAGCTTCTTGAAATGAATAACAAACTTCAAGGAGAATAGGCTACTAATAGTATAGGCTATTAATAGAATAGTGTAATACTATAGGCTACTAATAGAATAGGCTACTCATAGGCCTTGGGTCTCTCTTGATCTAAGAGGCAGTTGATATTGGAGTCCTAGTCCAGGAAACACTTAATTCTAGTGTGAAGAATTCAGAAGGCTTAGGAATTAAAAGTTTTTAATCTCTCTTCACTATATACACTTAACTCCTGTACATTCCCAATGAACATATTTTACCCTGCCAGCTCTCCCCAGATGTAGATAAGGAAGCTCTATTAGTACCTGTAACTGAGAAAGATATACTTACAGCTCACAATGTTTGAAATCATAAAATAAAAATGCAGAAGACAGGCCGGAGATTTAGCTCAGTGGTTCCAGCACCTGCCTCACAAGCACAAGGCCCTGAGTTCGATCCCAGTAACCACATACAATGCTGGGCGTGGTGACTCACACTCAGCAGCCATCAATACCACATACCACAGTGCCAGGCGTGGTGGTTCACACCTGTCATCCCAGCACTCAGGAGGCAGAGGCAGGAGGACTGCTGAGTTCAAGGCTTGCCTGAACTACAGAGTGAGCTGAGAGCCAGCCAGAACTATAAAGCAAAACCCTGTCTCCAAAAAAAAAAAACCCAAAAAAAACAAAAATGCAGAAGACAACAAATAATAACATCAGAGCTTATGAGTTGTCCATGTGCATATAACTGTTTCCACTTCAAACAAATATTGGAATGAAAAACATTTCAATGCTTCCTAAATTTTTGAGTTTGATTTTTTCTTTATATTACATGAGTAATCTTCTGATTCTATAATGAGACTTGAAATTATAATAAGAAACTATGCTCAGTGGAATCCTCCAAGCAAATAATAACTGCCTAAATTGATCATAGTTCTGTTTCTGTAACAGTTTGTCATTTTAAAACCACAGCAAAGTGATGTACTTTAGAAAAGTACATTCTTCAAAATAAATTATGCCAAAAACCCTCTGAAGTCTTTATATTCTTCTCTGAAACACTTTAAAATAGAAAGTAGTGAAAAAGTTGGCTATGAAGGAAATCACAGTAGACTAGGTTATGTTTAGTAGCTTTCAGGTAAAATTAATACATAGGAACTTGTATAACATTCTTGACACCATGACTTCATTATTACTGTCCTAGCTTTCAGAATAAGTGATCCCTGTGAAGTAATCTTGCTGACAAATTGGTACAATAGAGCTATAAGAAAACCTACTCAAAATCTACTCCAAGTGGATTCCAAACAAAAAGAATGAAGAGGAGGAGAGAAGAGTGGAAAAAAAAAGAGACTGGGAGGGAGAGAAGGAAGGGGAAGAGAGGTAGGTAAAAAAAGGAAGGAAGGAAGGAAGGAAGGAAGGAAGGAAGGAAGGAAGGAAGGAAGGAAGGAAGGAAGGAAGGAAGGAAGGAAGGAAGGGCATTAAGAATGTTGTTTTGTGGTAAAAAATAAATATTCTTATACAGCTATGCCACTCATTAATAAAGATAGAAACATTACTATACAATATTTAGGGCTACCCATATAGTTACCCATATAGCTTTATTTTGCTATCAAAATTATCTGGTTTATCTTATTTGGTATCAGAAAAGATGTTATAGGTAAAATTCCTCATAAGAAAAGGAACTTTCTCATGCTGAACAGCAATCATAACACAGCTTTGGTACTGATGCTTTCATTCATTAGGTCAATGAACCCTTAGCAAAATCTTGTAAGAGCTGTTTCCAAGATTGAGCTATCACGAACTGAGCTGCTATGAACAAGGGTGTACATCTGTCTTTCCAATGTGAGTTTTTAAGTTCTTTTGGGTATATTCCTAGCAGGGGTATAGCAGGGTCAAATGGGACCTGTAGTCCTAGTTTTCTGAGAAATCTCCACTCAGATCTCCACAATGGTTGCACAAGTCTGCAATCCATCAACTGGAGAGTGGATAAAGAAGATGTGGTTTTTTCTACAAAATGGAGTATTACTCTGCCATAAAGAATGACAAGATCGATCCATTTAGGTGCAAATGGAGACATCTGAAGGATATACTAATAAGTGAAATCAATAGATCACAGATAGACAATTCCCGGATCTTCTCTTTGGCATGAACACCTGTAGATGCAAATGAGTTCTAGAAAGTAGGACAGCTTTTATAGAGTGGAATAT